>JAWQFJ010000579.1:75506-123006 GCA_034096865.1 Theodoxus fluviatilis
GTAACAGCCAAACCCAAACCACCTCCACTCCCCCCACTGAATCAACATAAGCAGCCATTGTTTCAGCGGTTTCTCATCCTCTGCTTCTTGGTTTAGTGGGCGTTGGGCACCTGGGCTCCCGGACAGAAGGGACCCCGTCGGTCGGCGGATTGAATGTTTGATTGATGTGATCTGCTCTGCAGGCACATTTTGACATGGAACCAACTGTGCCTTGAACCGCATCAGCTGGTTTCTCAGACGAGCGGCTCCTTCTTCCAGGGATTTTCAGCAAGCAGTACGCAAGAGTACGTTCCTTCCTACAGCTCACCCTCACCTGGGGTGCGTGTTTTATTATTGTCACAACATAGTTTGCTAAAACCATCGTGTTTCTCATCAGCGGAAACCAACGGGGCTTTTACATGGTACGCCGTTTTTCCGCGGAAAGCACAAAAAATCTGTCCAGTCCGCCACCGCAGCCCACAAAAATCAGGTATTGAGAGCGAACTTCCGCCACATACGCCCATGGTAAGCCCAGTGGACAGTAGGAACACTCTTTTTACATATTCTGAGAGCGGTAATCGCTTTGCTTTGCATAAGACTCTCAGATTGAAGTTCAGGGAGGTCATTGCGTTAATGTCTATGGGAAACAAGCTTTTGGGTACTTCAATGCAACGCTAACAGTTGGCTGCACCCAAGCCATTTTTAGCCTTACTGCAAGTCAGCGTTCTCTCAACCACAGTCTGTCTCTACTGATGTGTCCACCTGTAACGAATCCCAGCGGCTGGTGATGACGACAGTCTAGCTCCCAGTTGTATTTTCTTATTTACGCCGCCAATTCCTTCTGCCTGAGCCTGCCTTGATTCCCCCGATCGGTCATGCTTGTTGGACCCCCACTCCCACGCAGTGTTCTTCTTTCATGTTGAGCTCAGTAGGTGATTACTTGTGATGGGTTCTTCATAGCACTTTAGCCAGTAGCCATCCCAGGTAAGAACGAACCTGAACTCACCAGTATGTTGAACATCCGGTCCGCAGCAGATCGTTTCTTCTCAGTTCGGGTGTTGGCATTTCTGTTACGAAATTACGGAACTTCTCAATTTTTCTGGAGAGGATCTGGGCCCGCGACTCCATTCAGAACTGATGATTGTGGACCAAAGTAATTCACCTCAGTCTTATTGATTGACCAACTTTTCTTTGTTGAGTCTGAGCCCACTGTGTTCTTATTCTTTTCAGACGGCATCAATCGTTAGTCATGTTCTTATTCCGTTCTTCATAGACGATAGTTATCGTCCATGATTTGCATCTCAACAGCCTTCCAAGCCTCTCCAATGTCTCTTTCCTCTTAGGTCTGAAGTTTTGCTGAAAAAACTCTAGGCCCCCTAGTGAAAATTTCCCATAGAGCACACGCTTTTGATGAATTGGATTTTGAAACAAAAACCGGCCCAAATGGAGTCAGGACGTGTGTTCAAAACAGCGGAGGCTTCCTTTCAGACCAAGTGGAATCTGAACAGAAACTGACGACGCATTCCAAGGGTTGTGGAACTTTGGACGCCAGCCAGCGTTAGCCAGTTTCGGAGAGCAAAGAAGAAGGTCTACCCAAGTTTTGGTAGCTTTTTAGCATGCATTAGTTTTTTGGTCATTTTTGACTCCTTCATTAGTCATCCTTGAAGCATCAAACACAAATCCTCACACTGCCGTTTTGGGGTTTTTGACAACAGGTTTTTTACCATAGGAGACACAAAGTCCAGGGCCCCCCCTCCTCCTCCTCCTTTTACTTCTGGAAATGCCTCGTGGCCTTTTTTCCATGCGTTTTGCAGTGAAAGTTTCAGCTTTAACCTTTTTTATGCAAAGGAAGGGGAAAGGGAAAAAAAAAATTCGTTCCGCGCCGCGCCGCTGTTCCGGTCGCTTCCGGCGTTGTTTTGACCGCAAGTTCACAAGTTCATTACAAGGTAGCCTCGCAAAGTGGGAAAAAGTAGCGGATATATTTTTCGAAGTAGGGGCGCCTTTCCCGTTTTGCTTGTTTTTCTTTTTTTCTGTGCTTTCGCTTTGCGCTCTGTTTGACGCTGCTTCTTTTTTGTCTCCGTTTTCGTGTCGTGCCAGTACCAGTGGACCGCGCCGCGCGCAGTAGGGATGTTGATTCCCTAAGGTGTTCATTTTTGATATTGTCCACCGGAGGGATCCCTATTCACCGTTTTTCAAATGAATAAAAGTCAACGCTGTTTTTTTGTTTTTCTGAAACCAAAAAACATTCCGTATTTTTGTACTTCTTCTACACGTTTCACAAGGCCCACATCTTCTCTGCGACATTTCTGCTCACCAGGTTTGTGCTTTTATTTTTGCTACCTGATACGTAACCTTGGTTCCTGACCTTTCTTCCCCCCCCCTCTTTTCCCTTTTTCCCTCCCCCCCCCTTTCCTCTTCTTCCTAATATTCTTTCCCCCCTTTCCCTTCCATTATGGGAACCTACCACAAAAATCGTATCCTCCCTCTTGTAGCTTTTGGTAGGGAAACTATTAATCCAAGTCTTCTCCGGTCCTTCCCTGTTCACAGCGTGGCTTTCCTCTTTCTCTTCTTGCAAAAGAAATTCCCCTACCCTTTCCCCCTTCATCTTCTTTTCCCTTATTTTCCACCACCGCCCCTCTCAGTTAATTCGTGGTCAGTTTTCCTCCCCCCATGTGAGTTCCCGATCTTTCAATTCCGTTTTCCTCCTGCTGTCACAAATTTATTCTTTTGTTTGCTTCAGATTCCCTCCTGGCTTGTTGAGCGGAAATCTGGAAGTAATGTTCCTTCTCTTCTCTTCTCGTTTCTTCCCTCATTGATGATCATTCCCCCCTTCCCCATCGTCGATTTTTCCTGTTCAGCATTCCCGCCTCCTGTATTTCTTTCGTCGATCTGTTTTTGAAATGACCTGACGTTTACCAATTTCCCTATTTTTATAATCTACTGTAAGGGGTTAATGGTCAAGGCCTCGGCATTTGCAGCCGTTTTTCGTTATGTCTTGTGATATAGATAATTCTGCCTGATTAAAGATGGTTCTATATTTACATGATGAAAGGAGCATGAGCCGGTGTCGTTGGAGGTTTTATTCTCGCTATTTCTTTGATGGGGAAGGGGTCAGAAGTGGTTTTATTATTCTCTCATCCAACTCCTTTCCTTCCTTTCTGTTTGACTGGATGTCTTTGGATTTTGGCGATGTAAAAAAATATCCATCCTTCAGGAGAGTTTTGGGATCTCGCCCCTCCATATCATCACCCGAGGCCCGGTCTATGCTTATTGTTTAAAACCTGTGTCGGCCACATGCGACCTTAAAAAGGAACATAAAAATAGATAAGTTACGCAATGACACAGAGTTAGTTTGTCATTTGTTAACATTTTGTTTGCATTTTTAAAGAATTGGAGCTACTCTTGGCTTGGATTCGGAAAAAGGACCACGGTTATCCTACCCAAATTCTAAAATCATCGTATCCCTTGTCCCATGTTCATATCCACAACTAGGCCACATGTAACGGGTGTCTTGGTTCTGCTGGCGATATGTCCCTCGGCCCCTACCCCTACGAGGATAGGCCTCTCGGTTTCTCAATCCACCTTCACCTCTCTGTCTGCCTCTACCTCTGGTCTCATCAACTGAAGCGGCGGCTGCGCCTCCTTCTTGCTGCTTCATTTGTAGTTTGATTTGCTCATGCTGTCTCGCAATTTCAAGTGCTTTCTCTAGATTGAGATCATGAATCAACTGCAGCTTCTCTTTCAGTTTGTAGTCATTCAATCCAACAACAAGTCTGTCCCGAACTTGATCTTCAGTATCTTTGTATTCACAGTGAGCAACGAGGGCACGAAGAGAACGATAGAATTCTTCTATTGTTTCTGACTCTTTCTGTCTTCTTTCTTGAAACTTTGTTCTCTCATAAATTATGTTCCTTTTCACCAAGAAGTAGGAGTCAAATTTACTCACGACTGTTT
The DNA here is from genome assembly GCA_034096865.1 of Theodoxus fluviatilis. NCBI lineage: Eukaryota > Metazoa > Mollusca > Gastropoda > Cycloneritida > Neritidae > Theodoxus > Theodoxus fluviatilis. The sequence continues at coordinate 79,440 of JAWQFJ010000579.1, forward strand.
CGAAGTCTTTGTCATCTTCCTCGACTTCTCTGACGTCTTCTCCCTCTCCAACGGTCTTCTTGCCGAACTTCAGTATTTCAAATATCTTCTCAGATTCCTCTCCCATCACATAAAGCAACGTGTCTCTTTGGGTTTCTGGCTCTTCCTTTGACAGTTTACTTGCATTTCGGTAGCGACGAAACTGTTTGATCCAATGAGACCATTCTTCAGGCTTGAACGAGAAGTGTGGCGGCGGTTGAAGGTTCTGCATCTTGATAGTTCTTTTGAAGTTCCCGTCGATGAGTCAAATTTTTATCACTGTTGACCAAAACGGAATCCCACTTCTGACACCATGTTCAAGATAGACAAGTGGACGAACTGACGACTTTCACACATTAGGACATACCACTGTAGATTCCCATTTCAACATTTATTCTTCTGATAAATGCAAGTCACGTCCATGTTACAACATGCTGAGTCAAAGACTGAAAATGACGTAATTAGGAGGGACAATGAGGAACAGTCATGAAGGGGTTGTCTCTCTTAGATTACATTCCCAAACATGGGACTACAGAGACATGAACTTTAGGGAAGTATGTGTAGGTGGGAAGAGTAAGGGGAAGTAGAGCAGAAGGAGAAGGCAGAGCAAGAAAAGGTGAAGAAGAGGAGGAATAAAAGCACAAGCAGCACATGACAGCAGCCAGAAAAGAGAAGAGGAACACTATTAGTGTCTCTATAAACAGCACACCATGCATTAATACATTTTTCAGAGCCCAGCATTTCACACTGAAAGTGGTCAAAAGCCCCATTTATGGCAAGCTTGCAGCAATAGGTCCAGTGCCTTGAAGTTCTTCTTGAACATAAATCAGGACATACATGTACACAGATTTGCCATGGGCAGATTTCACTCTTTGTGCTGGCCACTGACAAAATTAATGTGCTCTGCAACAAGCACCTCAGCTCAGTGTTGAATGGAACACACAGAGGAAACCATTGTTCTCACCTCCCCTGAGGGCAAAGCCCAGACTCTCGCCAGGCTGTCTTTTGAGTCGGATAACTCGCTTCTTGATGCCAGGTGCCTGTGGCACCTTCTGGCTGTACTCCAGCTGGTGGCTCAGCTGTATCAGAGGCCTGTTGGTAAACAGAATGGGGCTGTAGCATTATTAATCAATCCATGTGACCAATGCAACATTGCGCTTCATTAAACTTGTCTGTTTTTTCTCCCATACACCTATCTTTTTCATAGACTCATATCATAAAGAATTTGCAAGCCAGTTTTTTATTTTATCTTTTTCCTCACCTCAAACTCACCCCCATCCCCACCATCCCACCCCCGCCCCCACATCCTGGGTTCTAAAGAGAAAATTACTTTATTTTCCTCTCTCTATGGATATATGTGACCTTGAAACGAAACTGAAATAACTTTTATCTAAGTGACCACACAGCAGCCACAGAGAAAACTTCTTTACGGTGCCCATTAATTCACTCAATGAATCATAATTACACTACATTCACAGTGCACAGTCAGTAAGAGCAAAAGTCCACAGCATACATTGTATGCATGTCTGTGTATGAATATCAATACAAAGAAAAAACCAATAAACAACAAACAAACCAACAAAAAATGAAATACCTCTCTCTAACACAGGACACAACAGATGATGTATTGCCAGTTAGAAGATGCCTCACCTGATGTGTTCATACAGCTCCAGACGGCCAGGCTCATTCAGCAACTTCCTCAACTCCAGGACAAGTCCACTCAGGTCTTGATTGCTGTTACAACCAAGAAACTAGAGGTTCAAGCCTTTCTGACGGTCCCACTGTTGCTTCCATTCAGAGGAGGCATATTTATCCAGTCATTCAAACAGAGTGCACGGTTACTGCGTTGCCTTGAGATTTTCTTGGCATACAAAAAAATATAAAGCAGAGACTCACTAAAGCATTGAAAACCGGTTTGAATAATATCATATAAGATAATGTACATCTCCTTATTATCATCTCTATTTGAAAATGCATATCAGTTCCAGCCACTCTGCAAATGTGCAATCCATGACAGTTTTCCCTTTTCCCCCAAATGTTATGAGAGAGAGAGAGAGAGAGAGAGAGAGAGAGAGAGAGAGAGAGAGAGAGAGAGAGACAGACAGACAGACAGACAGACAGACAGACAGACAGACAGACAGACAGACAGACACACAGAGACAGACAGACAGACAGACAGACACACACACACACACACACACACACACACACACACACACAGACAGACACACACACAGACAGACACACAGACAGACAGACACACAGACAGACAGACACATAGACAGACAGACAGACACATAGACAGACAGACAGACAGACAGACAGACAGACAGACAGACAGACAGACAGACAGACAGACAGACACACAGACAGACAGACACACAGACAGGCAGGCAGGCTGGCAGTCAGTCAGGCAGGCAGATAGACAGACAGTCAGACAGACAGACAGACAGACAGACAGACAGACAGACAGACAGACAGACAGACAGACAGACAGACAGACAGACAGACAGACAGACAGACAGACAGACAGACAGACAGACAGACAGGCAGGCAGACAGAGATTTTTTTAAAAAAATTATCATTTAAGCTGCATGTAAAAAAAATGAAACAGGTAGTGTTATTACTTGGACTGCATCTATCCCATCATGGCCTACCAACATGTTGTCCAAAAGTACACCATATAAAAAATCTTCATTAGTTTGTACTGACAAGTCTTCTATAGTTTACAAGAGAATAATATTATCTCATCTTCTTATGAGTGTGCTACTTAACATATTGTAAAGATGGGTTAAGAGGGGGGAAAATGCAGTTGCTGCTCTACTTACGTCTGGTAGAGGCGGAGGGTTTCAAAGAGTCTCTCCCTCTCAGATTCATCAGAGATTACATCCCTCACCTTGAAACAGAAATATGCAGAAAACATAGCAACAGGCTTCAGCTTGGCCACTCTTGTACTAGCAAGATGCATTTATCTCAGCTCAAACAATACTTCAGGAAAAGTTCTGAGCTCTGGGAATTCCACTTCTCCAACAGCAATTCCAGCCCTCCCCTCAGTCTCCGACAGACTCTGTGTGGAGCCAACACTGAGCAGGCTCCTGGCTTCTCTGGCTCTGACAAGTGCTGGGAAAGGAGTCAACATTTGAACAGCAAAATATCACCTTCCCACAGGAGAGCCATGGGGATGAAGGTGGTTTTGCAGGCTAAGGAAATGTTTACACTTTGGGAAGCCCACAGATCGATATGAGGAGGGCAGCCGATGCATCTGTTTCAGAAATCAATAGGGGAAGGAGGAGGGGGAAGGGGAGAATGGTTTGAGGAGGGGAGAGAGAGAGAGAGAGAGAGAGAGAGAGAGAGAGAGAGAGAGAGAGAGAGAGAGAGAGAGAGAGAGAGAGAGAGAAGAAGAGAGAGAGAGAGAGAGAGAGAGAGAGAGAGAGAGAGAAGCCAAGTATGAAAGATATATGTAACTAAAGAACCCTGATGTCAGATGCAATGATCCTATGTCCTCTGACACAGTAGAGATATGGATTTTTCAATTAAATTCCTACTTCAGAAAACATGCAGAATTTTTTATGTGGGAAGTAGAACCAAACCCATTATTGTCAGGATTTCAGTGTAGAATTTGATGCATGGCTCTCTTGGATTCTGACTCCACAATGCAGATGTAGACAAAAAGTTGTGATGGGATGAAGTAAAAAGTAAAGCAGCTTGAATGTAATGGGTGATTGGTTGCTGTATGAAATAAGTACCTATGCCTTCACCTTTGACAGTAAATGTGACAGTATCAGGGCTACCATACAGAATCCAAGTCTTGGCTCTTTGTATGCCCTATCTCACAAGTGGCCCCTGCAGCTATCTTTTATCACCAGCAATGCACAACTAAATTGTTACTGATAAAACAAGTATGGGCCACACAGTTCAAAGGGACACAGCAGTTAGTATCAACTACCTATGAATGATAAATTGCGGCTACTGCTATTTTGTTCTTCACAAGCATATGACATGGTAGCACAATCTAGCCGTTTCTTTATTTATTGCAACCTCTCAACCAAATATGCTGACACCAATGTAAAGAGAGATAAAAATGTTAAGGGCTATTTCCATTCATACCTCTGCTCAAGGTGAAAAAATTCATTTAATGCTTTTTTTCCTGCCTGATCCATGCCACAGATGCTGGGAAGCCAATATGGCATAAAAGTCCTCATAAAGTTGTACTGCAAAAGGAAGGGTTTCTTTTTTCTGAGCTGGCTTCAGGTGGATGCTTGAAACTTATTCCCATCAGAGTAATTCATGACATCTTGTTCAGTGATTTTGGTGGGTAGACAAAAGACATATGGAGCAAGTGAGGGACAGGGAGGGAGGGAGAGAGAGAGAGAGAGAGAGAGAGAGAGAGAGAGAGAGAGAGAGAGAGAGAGAGAGAGAGAGAGAGAGAGAGAGAGAGAGAGAGAGAGAGAGAGAGAGAGAGAGCAAGCAAACAGACATCAAATAAGAAAATACCATATTGGTGGATGATGATGATGATGTTGATGATGATGATGATGATGATGATGATGATGATGATGATGATGATGATGATGATGATGATGATGATGATGATGATGAAGATGATGATGATGAAGATGATGATGAAAGTGGTGGTGGTGGTGGTGGTGGGTGGGGTGGTGGTAGTGGCTAAAATTAACTCTGAAAATATCGTTCAAACTACAAATCACATAGTCCTAACCTTTCTCTTTTCTCATATTTGAGGTTAGGTTGAATTTAGTTTGAACAATTAAGTGAACTTGTGTTGATTTTGTTTGTCTTCATTTGACCTTATCTAATTCAAATTATTCAGTTAGGAGTCACAGAAGAACTGACATCAGCTGACTAAAAACCACCCTTGGATGCAACCATTAATTTTGAAAATGATTATGATATGACTTCTGAGAAAACCTTGTACAGCAAACCTAAAAGTAAAAGGCATAAAAAATGTAACAGATATATAAATAATAATCCAGTTTCTAACATAGCTGTGTTTCACCCATGAAATGTAAGCTACATTTTGTCCAGGTGGGCTCTCTCTCTCTCTCTCTCTCTCTCTCTCTCTCTCTCTCTCTCTCTCTCTCTCTCTCTCTCTCTCTCTCTCTCTCTCTTTCTTTCTCTCCCCACTCAAGTTTTGATAATCAACTACTTATACCAGCTGAAATCACATCAACAATATCCTATTCTGCTAAGCAAGATGCCCCTACTTCCATGAGGGTTCGAATGGAAACCAAATCCTTTGACAAAGGGTTTTCAAGTCATTCAAATCCCACATGAATTTCTGGGTTTCCCTATCAGTTTTCCCTCAGAATCTACACCAAGACTTTAAACAGGCAGCTGCATTTCTGTGATGTCCAATAAGGCAGACCTTTGTGTACGTCCACAGCCCACAAGCACAAACCCCAAACTATGACGCAAGTATGGCTACACAAACCCAAGGAGGGCTAGAAACGTTCTTAGAAGTAGCCTCTGGCTGCCATCTCTCTGCTGCTAGGAAGAAAATTTTGAAGGAGGAAATTATTTTTCTTTTTTCCCTTGATGACGATCGATGGACAGACTTCAACCTACCTTCTCCTCGAACTTGACACCTCTGAACTTGCTCTCCATGGCACACAGAGTTCCCTGCCAGTATCAACAACACCGAAGTGCCAATCAACAAGTGCCTTGGAAGGATGCCCGCCTGACCATGTCCACTGGCCACAGCAGGTCTGCCCCTCCAAAAGACAAGCCACTGTGACAGACAATACTGCCTGAGGACACAAGCAGATGACAGGCTGCAGCCCCGTCCACCCACCCTATCCCAGGGCGCACTGTGCTGAGGCTTGATTCATTGACTACTATAGCCTGTTCCCAAAAAGGTTACCTGTTCCCGAATAGTGTGTTCCCCCAAGGTTACCTCTTCCCTCCTCTGGACTGGGTCAGAATTGATACATGATGTTCCAGATGAGACCCCCAAAAAGGAAAAATTATTAAAGTGACGTTAACTTCATTTAAAAAGAGTATTTTTTGTGATTTAAGGTTTTGCTTCCATTCCAACAGATCACATCAATGTGTTGTTTCCCCTAGTGAATAATCATATATCACAAGTTATATAAGATGTGATCTAATTTCTTTTAATACTGAACATATCTTTGGTAAAATGCTAAAGATGGGAGGCGGTAAAGCATAAAATCCAGGGTCAGGCAATACAGTGCCTGTATAACATCAGGCCCATTCATTTATAGCTGAATTGTTATAATGTGAAATTGACTGAGATAAAGCTTACAAATAACTTGTTGTTGTAGATTGGGGGAAAAATCATTAAAATCAATATTCTTAAGGTTTTTAAAATCAAATATATTCATGCATCTCAGAAACAAAGTGTATCATCCAGACATCCAAGTTTACACTTACAGCAGAAGCATGCCCCAACTGAATTATCAATATAAGTCTTAAAGTTCAAACCCCACTGATAGAAAAAACGTCTGCCTGTCAGTGAAGTGAAATAAATGCATAGCTGTAAGGTATGTCACCATAATCTATACTATGAACCAGGAAGCTCTTATCTCAGGCAACTTTAAACTAAGCCCTTTAAACTTTCATGGAATAATTTTATCCAGCACAGATAATGCCTACAAACACACACATTTCTATCGTGGGACTGTCACTATTAAAACAATGTGTGTATGTATGTGTGTGTGTGTGTGTGTGTGTGTGTGTGTGTGTGTGTGTGTGTGTGTGTGTATGTGTGTGTGAGCAACCCATTTTTCTAATCTTGCTAGGCAAAACATGAATTGCACACAAGCGACCATTTTAAGCTGGACCATATATCATCAAACTTCCATTCCAGTGATACATTCTCTGTTGTCACTGAGCCCCATGACCCAAATCATCAAAATGAAATTCAGATCAGACCCTGGAGGGAAGGCTGAAAGAGTTGACAAATGTTCTCTGTCAGATTGAATGACTCTAACGGAATGACTGACAGCTTTAGAAAGATTATGGCTCACCAGGAACAACAAAAATGTAAAACTTACCCCACAAGTTTTATTAACAATTGATGTGACAGAGAGAACAAAAGAAATTAAATTACCTATAAGCATAAAGATACTTAAGAGAATTAAGTTGGGAAGTTGAGGGTCCAGGACACTGACTGTTGAGCTTTTTCTGGATTTAATAAGGTGTATTTTAAACTGCAGAATTTAACACAGGAAAGAACAGTGTCAACACAGGCTTTAAAATCAAGGAAGCAAAGAGCATATCCTGGGAAAAACACCAAGACTCTCACGAAATCAAGCAGCAGCTCTCCAGCCTATCAAAAGCCGGATACAGCTCTTTCCACTAGGCATTCAGCTTGCTACTCTTTCCTCCTTCACTTGCTATCTGGTTGCAAAACAATCTGTGCTGTCCAGCTCCTAGCTGGTGCCCCTCCAAACAGTCAAAGCCCATCCCACTCCAAGCCAGGGGTCATTAGTACAGCCTCTTGCTCAAACTCAGGCCAATCAAACCTGCCTGAGGCCGAGGACCAGGCTGAAGATAGGAAGATTGTCTCCAGTACAGCCAGAGATAAGTGAGATAGAGGCTCAACCTGCCCTCAGCAGGCAGCAAATCACCCAGCCATTTCAACCAGGATGGCAGCATAACAGGAAAAGGAGAATACTTGAAGGTAAAGTGCACCTTTTTCTCCCCCTTCTCTAAGAAAGACCCTACTTGAAACCAGATGTACAGCACATAGCACTGTTTGTATCCACACAATAAAGTTACAGAAAGTTACCCAAGCACACCCTGGTCAACTTTGCAATCATTCACTGGGACAAAGCTCAGACCACAAATTAACTGGTGAACATTCCTTCCTTAAACTATAATACTGCTTGCAAATGATAGAGAGACTCACAAACATTGATAAAGAATCTTTCATTTTCTCTTGCATGAGAGATTCAACCTGTCTTGATTAGATGCCAAAGCAGAATTACATTTGTTGCGTTGTCGTTTGAGCAATGATGAGAGGTCTCAAGCATAGAAGTATTAGAAGAACCTGTGATGTCCAAATTACAATTACTATTGGCTAGATGGCTACTGCACATGGGCTCATTTGGCTAATGAACAGAAATACTGGCATCATTTCATCTGAAAAGTAGTACATGTATCTGTTGTGAACTTTTGAAATTTTACATGAATTGATGAAATTTGTAATGTTTATAACAATATATGTCACTTACAAGGAGACTCATTGCTTATGAATACATTTATTTTGGTAGATAGCAAACAGAATATACAGTATGCACTGAAAAATGATGGAGTGAGCAAGCATGTGAATGAGTGGGTGAGTGAGTGAATGTACGAATGAGTAAGTGGGCAAGGGAGTGAGCGAGTGAGTGAGTGAGTGAGTGAGTGAGTGAGTGAGTGAGTGAGTGAGTGAGTGAGTGAGTGAGTGAGTGAGTGAGTGAGTGAGTGAGTGAGTGAGTGAGTGAGTGAGTGAGTGAGTGAGTGAGTGAGTGAGTGAGTGAGTGAGTGAGTGAGTGGGCAAGTGAGTGAGTGAGTGAGTGAGTGAGTGAGTGAGTGAGTGTGTGAGTGAGTGTGTGAGTGAGTGGGTGGGTGAGTGAGTGAGTGGGTGGGTGAGTGAGTGAGTGAGTGAGTGAGTGAGTGAGTGAGTGAGTGAGTGAGTGAGTGAGTGAGTGAGTGAGTGAGTGGGCAAGTGAGTGAGTGAGTGAGTGAGTGAGTGAGTGTGTGAGTGAGTGGGTGAGTGAGTGGGTGGGTGGGTGAGTGAGTGAGTGGGTGGGTGGGTGTGTGGGTGGGCAGGCGAGCAAGCAAGTGAATGCATGAGGGAGTGAGTGGGTGGGTGAGTGACTGACTGACTGAGTGAGTGATCCAGGAGGTAAGAAAACAATGAATGAATGAATGAATGAATGAATGAATGAATGAATGAATGAATGAATGAATGAATGAATGAATGAATGAATGAATGAATGAATGAATGAATGAATGAATGAATGAATGAATGAATGAATGAATGAATGAATGAATGAATGAATTTCACCAGCACTGCTGTCCAGTAAAGTTCAGCAAAGCATTCATTTCCTGGTCTCTGCAGGAAAACGCCTGTGATTTGCCCCAATCCACATAAGCTGTTCTATAATTGTATCTTTCTTTTTTCCGTTTGACTGCTTCAACTAATTCTCCCAACAAGGACCTATTGGTGCTTTTCTCTTCATCTCTTCTTCTGTCACTTTATCTTACAATCACAGTCATGATTATAACCTAGTATCCTTTCCAGTTCTTTCCACCTGATAAATATAAACTCTCAATTTTTGTACTTTTTATACAGAGTAAGATGTCTGTAAAACTCTTCATGCCAACATTAATCTCTAAAAATCCACCAAAAACTTTACTTTCAAAATTCACAAATTTTTGCAGCACTAATTTTGAATAGTGATGTTACGTGCACATGAAAAGATCATTATGAATCTATCATCATCATCAGCAGCAGCAGCAGCACCACCACCACCACCACCACCACCACCACCACCACCACCACCATAACCACTCCTACCACAACCACCAATGGCCATTTGATAAACAATGTTTTCATTGTTTGTTTGCAGGCATACAGTGAGTGATGGCAGTTTGCAACTCCAGTGCCACACAAGCCAGGCCCACACTGTAATTACAGCTGTGTTGACATTCTCAACCCAAAATAGAACTGGCCCTGAAGACAAAGCAAGACTAGACTAGACTAGACTAGACTAGACTAGACTAGACTAGACAAAACAAATCAAAATTGCCAGTGCAAAATCAAGCCTATTTCCCCATAATCTATTGACAAAAGTGATGTGATCACCTTTCACATTTTACAGATAGGATAAGGAAAAAGTAATGAACAAATGAATTCTTGACTTGTTGGGAGCTATACAACAACAACAACAACAACAAAAGTATTGACACTTTAAAGGTAACGAAAGAACATCCATGACATAATCAGTCATATGACAATTAATAGACTGTTTGACTGCTTGACTGATCAAATAAACAGACTCCATGACTGCCTATCAACCAGTTGACTGAAAACCACATTCTGAATGACTCTCTAATGTAGATTTTACATAATAATAATAATAAAAAAACAAAAGCCAACTTTCTGATTGTCTTATTGTCAGCCATATCTCATGAATGTGTCCCTTCCTGCATGCCAACCAACCAGCTAACCTGCGTGCCTGCCTGCCTGCCTGCCTGCCTGCCTGCTTTGTAACTGATCAGCCAACAGTCATGCACTTTGCTGAGAAACTAACACAGACTGTGGATATACAATAAAAGAAAATGTTGAACATATCTGAAAAACGGTACAAAAATTCTTCTCAAATCATCATCAGCATTTTGAGGTGACCAGATTGTAAATTACCTATTTCAATGGGAACAGAAACAGTTTTGTCTGGTTTTGAAAGAAGAAAGATAGGGGATTTGTTACAATTAGTATTTCTGCAAGCCGAGTCACGTAAATAATTGTCATGGGTAACATACATCAAACGACTATGTTTTTAATAGCTATGTACCATAACCTGATTTAAGTAAATCTATTACTAATAGACCTTTAAATTTAATACGATCATCAAGACTAAGACTGACTAGCAAACGAATCGATGTGTGTTAAAAAAAAATCATTATTCGGCGTTCACAGATCAATTAACCACGCTGGCCACATTAGCATGTGCATGGTGTAACAAGTCTCATTACCAAAACACACCAAAAAGCACTATTTATAAAGAACGATATCGCTGTTGTAATATCATTTCAGACTGAATCGATGTCCTCGAACGAGGAAATTGAAAGCACTCGAGCCCACATCAAGGTTTCATCAAAATTTAAAATAATTCTTCATCTATACATTGAGAGTTTGTGTGTTAGATTGCCTGTTTGTCGGCAGAGGTGATGCATCAAATGACCTGTTAGTCTAGAATGCGGTCCTTGTGAGTATCCTAAATCGGACTCCGACAGTACGAGCCCACTAAATCAAAATTTCACAGATAAGCAGGTCTGGTTTTATTTTTCAAGAACTTACAATCAGTTTAACAATCATTAGCATTTTTTCATAGGATAATTCCCTCAAATAGTGCATAGATGACCAATAAATAAGGTACAGCAGCCCAAATTACCTTCTGAAGGAAGAATTTAGCAAAATTTTTCTCCATCTCGGGTGGAGGTATGCGAAGAAGGGCGGTGTCAACAGTGTTCTATGGGAGATAACTCTAATCTTCGAATTTGACAGGTGCGCTTTCGACCCGCTGAATGAGTATGCTTGATTGGTAGGGTCTTAGGTTGTGTAGTACCCAACGTATCCTCGGAAACCTTAGAGAGGAAGGAGAGAGAGAGAGAGAGAGAGATTCACGGCAAATCCGACTGAAATTACCAATTAAGTCGTTATCAATGGAGGCAACAGCTTATGCATGCTATACTCGTATATATTTATTAAAAGGACGAGTCATTGTTTTCATTTGATGATCTGATGACCATTCTGTGTGATACCCTGTGCTTTGTCGGCAGCGGGAAGAGTGCACGGCTCGAGTTAAAATTATGTAAAAATGAGTAAGCCTATCGAGTATCGTTGAGAGCCTTGGCTGTGTACCCATTTTTACGGGCACCTGGAGAGAGAGACTTAATTTAAGTTAGTGCAATAGTGGCTGGTCTCTGGTGTTTGGATTAGCATCATTGCTGTGGTGTACCTTGGAATCTAATGACAGTTGTAAAAAGCCAACATTATCCACTGTCATCCGGATAGCATGGTTACAGAAATCTGAGCTGAGCAACTCCCATCCCCTGCTGCATTAATTTTTCTGCCAATCTCGTCTTAGTTTAATCAGATGAAAACCCAGAGTAAGTGAACACTCGCCACCCGAAAAAGCAGATTCACCCAGAAGACAGAGCGCGCCAACAACCCCGAGGTATCGCGAGCACTCCAAGATGAGGGGGTGTACTTGGTGAACATTTACGATACACCTACCCCTCTGAGTGGCTGATTTAACGATGGTTCAACGTCTACGACGTGCCAAAGTGAAAAGTGTTTAAAGGAACTGAACTTCCCTTCCATCGTGTCTAAAGTAGACAGTGTTCTCTCTTGCACGAGTGCATGGTCATCCCTTCAGCCTCTACTCGCTTGTTGAAACCAAGTCTTTTGACAGACGGAGATGGGCGAGCATGCTCTGGGGTTAGAAGATGTGCGAGGCGCAGTGCCATGGTTCTATCCCTGGGACTGGGAAAATCTGAGCTTATTCGAAAGTAATAACTGGGCAAAGCTCACCACCATGGGGAAAAACTTCCTCGCGGATCTAACGCTCTACCAACTAAAACGGCCCCTTTCAGAGCCACTCTGTCTCACGAAGCAATTATTCGGACCTGTTGTCTCCCAGTCTAAGTTTTCCTACATCCGACCCCTGCACTTCACCCCTTGACAAGAAATGGTCGATCACCAGTTCCTAGCAGCCCACCCCCAGTGCTCTCCCCTTGTGTCTTGCACGAGAGCATAATTATATGGTCAGTCACTCAACCTCCATTTGCTTATTTGAAACCCTGTCTTTGACAGGCGGAGAAATGCGAGCATGTTTTGGGGTCTAAAGATGCTCGAGGCACAGTGAAATGTGGGTTAATATAAATATATTGATTATGGCCACATCTGTTACATTGCTCTGCCTCCAGAGCCTCCTTTGCAAAGACGGAGATTCTGACAGAGACTCCACATTTTTAACCACTGGTTGGTCAAATGGTCAGGATGACAAAGACCAGTCCAAGGCTACCAAGTCAAGGTAAAGGGCCAACTTCAGGAATTGGCCGGGCACTACAGAGTAGTCCACCATGATGGTCTTGATAACTAGGACTGGCATCACTCTACCACATTCTACCATGGACAGTTTCAGATACCCTGACCAATAGTCCAAGGAAAATAAAGCAACATCATAGTTTTCATCTGGTTTCCATGTGTAGACATCAAGCCACCACAACAATAGCTTGAAACTGTGTTAGTAAATACCACTCATGATCTCATTCTCATGCGGAAGATCTTGCTGACAGCATCCAGGTTTGTGCTTCCATAGATCATAATTAGAAAAACTGTAGGTGATGAAACATACTACAACCAAAACAATGCTTAATACGGGAAAGGAAGTACAACAAAAGGCATTCATGAGGTGTACAATTAATATTTATTGAATTGAACATCATGCAATTCCTTGCATATTCGGACTTGATTTATGGGTACATGATATGAAGCAGTAGCCACAATCTTTGTCCTTTGAAAAGGTGATTGCAAATTCATAAGTTTTCAAAATGGCAACTTCCCAACAACTGCAGACTGATTGGAGCACCTTGCATTCGGCTCCACACTCATTCAAACATTCACTGTCACAGACAGAGATGAAAACAACAAGAACTTTACCTACTGCCATGGTGCATGCCAACAAACCCTTTAGATACAAGGCATGTACAAATCATGATGAGGATCCATACATCTATGCTGTGAATATATTCTACTAATGAGAAATACTGACAGCAAAACCAGCCATAAGCTCTGTATAATTGCCTTCATATGCCAAAGTTATCCTCACAACATGCAAAACATGTTCAGGGGCATACTTGTCAAAAAACCCATTTCCCTTGGTACAAGAAATTGCATGCACATCAGAATGAAAAGAATTCTTGAATAGAAAGACAGAGCTGGAGACTCAGATAAAGAGATTGAGAATCAGACACAATTACACAAACAAACACAGACAACAAGAAGTAAAAAACACAATACAGACCATCTCTGCACAATAAACATCAGCACAAACATTTTCCTCACACACAAAAATCCTTTTTCTTGATGAAATGCCAAGACAAAGCAGGCAAGGTAGAGAGTAACAATTACTCAAACAAACACAGACAATAAAAGTAAAACACAGAAAACAGACCATCTCTGCACAATAAACATCAGCACAAACATTTTCCTCACACACACAAAAGCTGTTTTTTTTTATGAAATGCCAAGACAAAACAGGCAAGGTAGTGAGCAACTATAGATCTCTGCTCAAGTAATTAAATTAATTCAACTGTGATTGGAATGAAATAATATGACATTGCACCCAGCTGCACAAAAGCATAATTAGATCAAAGATTGTGACAGTCAGCTTTCAGACACATAGTCTACAGACAGAAAAATCAACAATTTGATGGAAAATTTTACATCAATCCCACTGTTGTCTGTCAGAATCAGCTGACATGCAAATGTCAGAAATCATGTCATCCGTCAGAAATGTTGTGGTCTGTCAGAAAGTCTTTGATGAGGGCTTTGCTGCCAGCCATAGAATTTGTCACATTAGAAGCTGTTGCTGTCTATTAAATTCAAGTAACAAAGTATGTTGCCAGTCAGAATCTCCTAATCTAGTGTTCAAGTCCTGATGAAGAATCCTGTTTGTCAAAAGAAATGCTATTTGTCAAAATCTGCAATGTCACAACACTTGCTTGTGGAAATCCATTGCATCATAGCATTCATTTCTCAGCTGGAAACTGTGTGTGTATGTCATGCCAAGTGCCGCACCCTGCATAGCCCTCACAGCCACTCTTCCTCAGAGGTTTTCAGCTCATCCTCAGTCAGCAGCGGCACATCAATGCACCTGCAAAATCAGAAAGGATAAAACTTCCAACTCTGCCACCTGAAATCTCCCACCCCCAGCCCCCACCTCCACCGCCACCCCACTCACCCACACACCCCTGCTTCCAGAAGAAATCATAAGGTTTCTGGTGGATGTAGGGGATGGAGATGGCAAGCATTTATGTTGAGTATACACTGTATTTCATTTTTTCCCCAAGTGAATGAAATGTATTTTCCAAAAAGAGAGAACTTTGTTTCTGTGTTTCCATCCTTTGAAGCTGAACACAGAACAATAAACAAGGGAAAAAGACGGAAAACCCCTAACATACTGCAGCAAACCTGGTGACCAAATTCATCTGGTGAGACATCTGCTGAGCTGTTTTGGTGTGCTTTGATGCTGTGGAGGAATTCATTAACTAGTGGTGCACTTCAGAGCACTCTTAATCTCACAAACTTTGTTAATGACAATGGTCTGTCTATGTCCTACACCATTTATATGGGGGTTATGAAGCATTTTACAAGGGAACAAAGATGACAGAGGCCTCTTCATTAAAGCCAATAACTAGAAATACTTTCAACCATGAACAGGTTTAGACAATGTCCCTTTTATTTCTGTTGATTTTTCCCCCTCCAAATTCAGTTTATTGGGTCTTAAAAAATTACACAAGCAGGACAATTTTGCAAGGAAAACAACAAGAAGACTATCCTAGAAATTAAGATATGTGACCAGCCACGACAAAACCAGTGCTAAGTCGCGCGGCACTATTTTGCGCTACGACTGAAAAAAGGCAGGGAGGGTCACTCTGGGTGATTTTCACTTTTTGATGAAAATAGATTCTACATGGTTCAAACTATCATGCCAGTAAAGGAAACATTTTGAAGAATTATATTTTGATGGTAAAATAAAGACTTTTGTGTTATGTATTGTTTCAAAAGCTCCCTGTAATTAGCGTTAATTGCCTCATTTTAGCCGCAATAAACACACCTAAACCCTTGCAGAACCCCTTCATGTTATATACCGTTAGAAAGGCCGCTCTCTCGGCGTTCCCGCTCTGTGGATGTCGAAGAAAAATAAGGTCAGCTATTTTTGGAAACGGAGTTTGAAATACCATTGCTAAGGTGTTTAATGTCTGAAGAGAGTAAATCTTCTGAGACCGTTTTTTCAAAATGACCGCTGCTTCAGTACCCAACTTGAAATGCCTGTAACTCCTATTCTAATTAACTCACATTGTTCATTCTTATATCAAAACAAACAGAAATGAATGCAGAATTCAAAAGTATTAAAACCCCATTTTGTCCAAAAATGGACTTAGCACTGGTTTTGTCGTGGCTGGTCACATATGCTTGTGTTCAGAGTCAGGGTGCAGCAATTTGACCCATTCAATGAGATAAGTCACAAGATGCAGACAACCCAGAGAAGCACTTAAATGCCAAAGGGAAGTAAGAAGCAGTTGTATGAAACTCTTAAATGAGAGTTGACAAACCTTATTGTGTAGTCTCCGCACAGAATACATTCTGCAGCAATGATGTCATCCAGCTCTGCCTGTAACAAATTGACAAGATTCATCTCAAAGCTGTAGAGTTAAGGGAGAGGGCAAAGGTATTGATAAAAACACATTTCCCAGGCCTTAAACTTGTACTACAACAAGCTGTTTAAAAAAAGGCCTTAAGTTTTACAGAGAACTCATAAAACATGGAAAAGCAACATGAGTAGTTGACCAAATCCTACCAATCATATTCTATTCACACAGTGCATCTCTAACAGCTTGTTTACCTTGATTTCTGCCATGGATATGGTCTTGTCATCATTGGGTTTTCGTCTCGGATCAATGTCGCTTCGCTCTGCCAGCTTCCTCTGAAGACCTTCCACCTTGGATCTCTTGGAGGCTGCCAGGCTGGGCAGCACCTGTAGACAGGAACAGAGAACTCCCATGAGCAGCGTGTACAAGTACATGCATGCATATGGCCATGCATACAGATCCAGATTTACACAGAGACATGAATGTATGCATGCATGTTCTTATGCAATTACACACACACATACACACAGACGCATATAAACACACATAAACACACACACACACACACACATTTTTGCATTACAGCAACAACAAAACTTCCCCCAAATCCACAAATACTCATCCTTCACATACTCATAAGTCCACATACACATGAACACACCTTCATACATACATGTACAATCACTAACTTATAAATACACACAACAAATTTGTGGACGTCCACTCCAAACGGACTTATTACAGTTGTTACTGTTACTGCTGTTGCGCTTCGTGCATGAACATAGTATCCAGTGAAAGATTGATCACGAGGCCCAGTGATCAGGGGAAAAGCCTAAAGCAGTTTGAGACCCAAATAAAGGTGATGTCACTACATAAAACCACACCTCTGCCTTACTGCCCTCTGTTCTCCAGTTGTTTTGGCATGGAGTTCGTGGCTACAGTCAGTGGTCACTCACTGACTTACCTCTGCAATGAGGCAGTCTGCGTGGAACTTGTGGCCACAGGGGAAGAAGTAGAAGCCACGAGTCATGAGGGGGAAGTTGCAGGTGTAGCACTTGTCCTCCACCTTCACCACAGTGTACCTGCCATGCAGTCATGAAATACAGGTGTAGCACTTGTCCTCCACCTTCACCACAGTGTACCTGCCACGCAGTCATGAAATACAGGTGTAGCACTTGTCCTCCACCTTCACCACAGTGTACCTGCCACGCAGTCATGAAATACAGGTGTAGCACTTGTCCTCCACCTTCACCACAGTGTACCTGCCACGCAGTCATGAAATACAGGTGTAGCACTTGTCCTCCACCTTCACCACAGTGTACCTGCCACGCAGTCATGAAATACAGGTGTAGCACTTGTCCTCCACCTTCACCACAGTGTACCTGCCATGCAGTCATGAAATACAGGTGTAGCACTTGTCCTCCATCTTCACCACAGTGTACCTGCCACGCAGTCATGAAATACAGGTGTAGCACTTGTCCTCCATCTTCACCACAGTGTACCTGCCACGCAGTCATGAAATAAACTGCATGCACAGCACACAGTGTATCTGACACAGTAATAAATAAAGCATATTTACAATACAAAGAGCAAGGGGTGCACACTTTTTCACAGAGAGCTGAAATCCTGCAGGGGACACACTGAATAAGTTTCCAGTCGCACGTGGCGTCCAAACCCACAAATTCCCACTGAACATCTGAGTGCTCGAACCAATAGGCTACCAAGGTGATTGACACATTTTGTCTACACAGCCAACTTATAGACACTTGTCCTCCACTTTCACCACAGTGTACCTGCCTCACAATCATTCATTAAATCACATACGACAGCCACCCCCAAATTCAGTCATAACTTCATTTTGAGGGTGGGAGTGGGACGGTGGGGTGGAGGTGGAGGTGTGTGTGTGTGTGTGTGTGTGTGTGTCTGACAATGCATGTATTATTTGAATCTACAGTATTTTTTTCTGAATAATTTCATTTAAGTGTGACCACTGTAGGATCAAAATTGTTTAAGTTAGGCTTATTAGAAGACTGGTGTTGTGACAGCAGCGATTTTGATAACATGGTCTCTGAAGTTTATCTACACAATGGCTATATAACAATGGTAGGGCAAGATAAAGTTTGTTTTCATACACTTAGTTAAACATATTTTGGGGCAACTTATTCCAGGACAGAAAATTTGACATCCCCATCATGCATTTCTACAAAAACATGTATCTGATGCAGGTTGACCCCCACCAGGTATTTCTCAATGCCGTGCCAAATCTCCATGCACTAGTTAGCAATGGCTTCATGCTGGCAGGTCACCTATAGAGCACAAAATGTTTGTACCACACAACCAGTCAGAAATCACAGATTAGGAGTGTGTCTAGTTATGATGACTGAATACATGTCAGAGGCTACTGTCAGAGAATGGAGATTTCAGCCCACTTAGGCCCTTAACAAAGATAGGGCAACTTCTTCTGCATAATAATTTCCTACAATTGTCAACACTGTTTATTGTTCTTAGCATTGTCATCATCATTATCATTGGCATCATTATCATTTTTATCATCATCATCAACTCGTGCTATGTACAACACGTTACCATGCAAGTACAGCTGTCTATGAAGATGTGCAGTCACTACTGTGTCCACTCCTGCCATTGCTGGAGTCACTTCCTGTCAGTGCCACGACCTACTTGTTCCTGAAGCTCTGGATCTCCTTGCGGATCTCCTCGGCACTCTGTGTGGCCTCCTCCATCTCCTCCTTGAGGGAGTCGATGTGCTGGTTGTACTCCTGCAGGGACTGGATGATGGCATCCTGTGACAACACACACACAGCACTCAGAAACGCAGTCAAGTGTCTTCTGCTGATGAACCAAACTGACAGGTCTGCCTGAACTCTTAAGGTCCTGTAAGTTATTCGCGTGTTGCATTCCCCAGTCCTGTAAGGATTGTGCAATTTGTATAAAAAAATCAGTCAAGTAACAGCCACGTGGAGTGGGCAGCTATGGGCAATACAGGATTGAGCAGGGTGGGCGGTAATGGGCAGTACAGGATCTTAAGAGTTAAGGTAGTTTTGTTAATGCCACACATAAAATCTCACAACACTTTACTCTATCCTAGCTGTTTTTTCATGTATCACTTCTTCTTGCACACATACACACACACACATACACATACACACACACACATACTCACACACATACACACACACATATACACACACACATATACACACACATACACACATATACACACACACATATACACACACACACATATACACACACACATACACACATATACACACACACTCACCACCCCCAGCAAAGAATGTAGGGTTTGTAGGTGCTGGGCTAGCTCTCCAATTTCACAAATAAACCCAGTGTTCTAAATTCAACAATAAGGAAAAATCAAACATATCTCCTATGAATGTACATTGATTGACAACAATGAGTCAGTGGAGGGCAATGTTAAAGGAGCAGCTAGCTCAGGTTTAGATAAAAGCTAGATCAGTGTGGAAATGGCAGACAGGGGCAGAGAAAGGCGGTATGGGACAATACACTTTATGTTAATGCCATCTTTTTCAAAGAACAAGATCTGATGTAAAGGCTCATTATGTCGGCTATTCTGGAAACCCATGGATGCCACAGTCTGGTCCCTTCTCAGGATAACTTGACTGCTGACTTTCCATCATAGACATGTTCCCAGTAAAGAGAGAGGATCACACACTGCAGCACCATCCATCCACAGCACACTGATCAAGACATCCATAAGCTTTCAGATCAGTCTTTGATATCAGATGTTCAAAACTCCGGCAGTACAATAAAAGCCACAAGACAAGGGGTACAGTCTGGATGTTTACTAACTGAAGACAGGTCACAACTAAGACAAGCAGCACAAGACAAGCAGCACAAGACAGGCAGCACAAGACAGGCAGCACAAGACAAGCAGCACAAGGCAAGCAGCACAAGGCAAGCTATGAAGAAAAGGGAGGGAAAGACCTGCCTTGAAGTGGTCAATGGTGGTGAAGTTGGGGAAAAAAGGCAGGACGTCCTCAATCTTGAGAAGGTCGCATTCATGCAGGAACTCCATGGCTCGCTTGATGTCCTTCTCCTTCTCCACCACATGGCGGGCTGTAAGCAATGCATTTCAACAGTCTTAGACACCAATGAGGCGTTTTATCTTTTCTTTTTTTTTCCAGATGTCTCCATCCCTTCATTTACTCTCACTCCATCAAAACTGATTTCAGAGTGCTTTTTGATAAAGCCCCAATGTTTGATTTCAAACCGTCATTATGCAGGAATTGTTTAGTATTTGTTTCTCTTGTGTGTGTGTGTGTGTGTGTGTGTGTGTGTGTGTGTGTGTGTGTGTGTGTGTGTGTGTGTGTGTGTGTGTGTGTGTGTGTGTGTGTGAGTGAGTCTGTGTGTGTGTGTGTGTGTGTGTGTGTGTGTGTGTGTGTGTGTGTGTGTGTGTGTGTGTGTGTGTGTGTGTGTGTGAGCACACGTAGAAACAAATTTTGTTGCAATGCAACAAGTTAAATTCCAAAAGGAATTCACTGATAGAACATTGATTCAAACTTTCCTTCCCCCCCAATCATTATGCATTTTCAACACTGTCAAACTAGATACACTAAGATAACAAAGTATCATTCAACCATGGATAACAACACAGAGTTGAATTCTCAAATGATGCAGTTAAGGCAAATCTTCCGACCTTTGATCTGATAAACACTAGTGAGATGTATCATGTACTGTCTCTGTGACTCCACCATGAGCGAGAACAATACAGCAATAAATGGAGAAAGCAACGCACCAATTCTGAGCCAGAGGTTTCTCCTTAGTTCCACATCATCCTCATCTGGCTTGTTGGCCACTTGTTTTGCTAAGTCTACGTCCACC
The DNA here is from genome assembly GCA_034096865.1 of Theodoxus fluviatilis. Taxonomy (NCBI): domain Eukaryota; kingdom Metazoa; phylum Mollusca; class Gastropoda; order Cycloneritida; family Neritidae; genus Theodoxus; species Theodoxus fluviatilis. The sequence continues at coordinate 100,473 of JAWQFJ010000579.1, forward strand.
TGGAATTAACAGACCTCATGAATGTTCACACCCGATACTTCCTTTTGACATCTTGTTCAAAATGTGACACGTTCAGTTTGCAATGCATGCACTCCTTTATGCATTAATACACAAGGTTACAAATAATTAATACAAAGGTTTTTAAGCCAAATCTAGAGACCAGATTAGTTGGGGGGTTTTAATATCCAATTGTACAGTCAAAATGGCACAGTATGCATAAACTCTTCCACATAATTCCAGAGGCTCATATTCATCTATCCCATGACAGCAAACAATACATTTTCAAACACACATACACACCCACCACACACACACACCAAAATGCACACATGCATGCACACACACACACACACACACACACACACACACACACACACACACACACACACACACACTACCTCCAGGGCCATGTCGACTGCCTCTTCGTACAGCCCCATCAGGGAGTAGATGTGTACACAGGCCTTCTTGTGCTGGCACTCCCGACATCGCCGCTCTGCATACTTTACGTCGTAGCAGATCTTATCTGGATCCTGTAAATAATCAGATGTTACATAAGCATTAGTCTGTCTGTCCTATCTGTCCATGCATCCATCTATTCATCCATGTGTCCATTCATCAGTCCATCTGTGTGTGTGTGTGTGTGTGTGTGCATGAGAGTGCATGTGTGTGTGTGTGTGTGTTGTTTTTGTGTATGTATGTATGTGTGTGTGTGTGTGTGCATGCATGAGAGTGCATGTGTATGTGTGTGTGTTGTTTTTGTGTATGTGTGTGTGTATGTATGTATGTATGTATGTATGTCTTTTCATTTTTACTGCGCCATTATCACGATAAACATGCTCATGGCGGACAAGACGAAATAAAAAAGTTTTGAGGTCAGTTTTAAATGCGGCCAAGGATGGACTAGCCCTCAGACCCTCAGGAAGTTGGTTCCAGAGTCTCGGTCCAACAACGCTGAAGGAGCGGTCACCAAAGCTCCGTAACCTTGTTTGACAATCAAGAGTCTTCTTTTTGAGGAACGGAGATTCCTTGTGGGGTTGTGAGGTCTAAGGAGTTCTCCGAGGTAGGTTGGGGCTTCACCAGTTTCACACTTAAACACGATGGAGAGAGTCTTAAATTCCACCCGTTGGCGAACTGGAAGCCAATGAAGGTCACTGAGCACAGGGGTTATGCGAGCCCAACTCGGCAGTCGCTTCACTACCCTAGCTGCAGAATTCTGAAGACGCTGAAATTTCTGCAATTGACCATTGGTTGCAGCAGTCAGCAGACTGTTGCAGTAATCAAGATGGGACAGCACAAGGGTCACCACCAGGGTTGCTGCTCTGTGTGTGTGTGTGTGTGTGTGTGTGTGTGTGTGTCTGTCTGTCTGTCTGTCTGCCTGCTACTGCTGCTAATGATAATGTTGCTTCAAGCCTCACATCTCCTTGCGTCTGCAGGTAGGTCATGAGGTGGGAGGGCTGGTGCTTGGCATACAGGGACAGAATGTAGTTGTGGATGGCTGTGTCACGGTTGCCCAGGCTCTCCACACAGAACTCCAGGTAGCGGATCACCTCGTTCTCCTGCAAATGGAAACACAGGCTCCAGCAGAGTATAAAAATGTCATCCCATATTTCCTAACTGTACAATTGAGATATCAGATTTACTGTGCTTGAAAGATTATTTGGAAGTTTGGAATGATAAATTCATAAATCATATATTAACACTGACAAGAAGACACATTTATTACTGTAGGCAGCAAGAGAAAAAACAAATATGCCTGATTAATGTATACAATTTATACATCAAACTATACTTATAGAAAAAAATAATTAAAAGCCAGACTTCAAAGAACAGTATGCAAAAATGGTGCTATTTTTATTTAAGACTTAAAAGCATATACTCTGGTCTCACCACCTTGTTAAATACATGATGGTTCAGAAAGAAGAATATCACATCTGCAATGTTTCAGTCTCCCGTAAACTCTCTTCTTTATCTCCCATTTACCCATCTTCCCCCATTCCCACTATTTTCAGTCTTTGTTTAACTCATTGCTTACGCAGGGATAGCATTAGGAACTTTACCTGTGTACGCAGTGTTTTTGCAAGTTTTCAAAAAATCACACAAAGTCCAAATTTAGAATAACTGTTTAATGGTTGGTACCACAAGAAAGATAATCATTTGCACTTTCTAGCTGAAGTGCTGGATAGTTACAATATGCAGTAAGAAAATTGGGGAAATTTGTTTTTTAACACCAGGTACATGCAATTTTGATTTTCTTTTTTTTACACCTAATGTATTGTAATAATAGTCAAGAGATAAATTTTGCACAACAGTTCTGAAATCAGTATTTCCACATCAAACTATATTGATGAATGATTGACTACAGGATAAAAAAATGCTTGAAAATGATTTTTTTTAGCAAGTCAGAGAGGGGAAATCAGAAAATATACACTTACTCACTGCAATCTGTCTCTGTTTGAATAGAAGAAAAGTCTCAAATGACCTGAGAGAAAGAAGGCGCCCTACTCAGCATAGTCCTCTTTTGTGTGGTACAGTTCATTGGAGGAGTAGAGAAGGTTTTCGGCATCCTCTGCATCCGAATCGATGTCTGTGTCTGCTGTAAAAACCGTTTCTATCTCTTCCTCTCTTTCTGACGCGACGGCGACGAAGTCAATTCGTTTTCGCTTTCAGCCACGAAATCGATTCGTCTTCGCTGTCAGCCACCGCTTCATTCTCGTTGACTGGGACTATTTCCGCATCAGAATCATAAAGATCTTCTTCAGAAGTCCAATATCCACCTAGATCTTCAATATCAGACCCTTCTTCCATCCACACTTCTAATACTTCGTCATTTTCATCACCGATCGATCATCTTTCGACAACGCGACGCCATGTCGACAAGCGCATAAACCCGACGTAGGGTGAGCGTAGCTTCTACTACATCTAGCTTTCTCACGGGGACTATACTAAAGAAAAGGTAACTCCAGCGAACACACACTGGACAGAGAATAAAGAGCTGTACGATTTACTTCCCTTGAAACAGACACGGAGATAGGAAAAATGCATTACGGCGACCGCAACACGTACTTGCGCTACGTAGCCAACGGGTGTTGGCGTTATCGCAACACGTCCTTGCGCTGCGTAAGCAATGGGTTAAATAAGCAAGTGGTAAAATTGCAATGAGATAGTGACTTTTGTGTGCACCCTTGTCCTCCCTGCAATGTGGACCAAATAAGGATTTAAGAAGAAAAAAAGCATGCAGATATGTTTCTGGAAGTGACATGCATCAGCTCCGTTGAATTCCACTTCAGTATAATTTTTGTTCACAGCATCCACTGAAGGATTCACCAGTAAAATTTACTTTTCACCCAAAATAGAAACTGACATCAACATGAGTGAGTGCTGCAAGAAATTGAGCCACCAAAGCATCTTCATTTGTCTGATGCTGTGGATTATTTGGAAAAAAAAGTCATTTATCAAAATCTGGTTTCTATTCCCATGGGAGGTGGGGAAAGCAAAAATCGTATACAATTATGAAGCTATTCAATTGCAGATTTCAACAGGCACATCACAATGATCAACACTCTCTTCACTGAGCACACTGTTGAACAATAAAAAGATTTATCACAATATATTCCAATGGACACTAAAGGCCTTCTTAAACAAGCCATTGACTGACCTGGGAAGCAAGAGGCTAGTCTAAAACTACATCATAAACATAAGCTACTCGTTGTGTAAATGTTTCTGCAGCAGATTCAAGAGTTGTAAGGACTGCAGCAATTAGGGTGCCAAAGGTGGCGACAAAGAGTACAAACACGCCATCACATGGAGTGGAAAACTACCCAGCAGGCAACAGCGGAATTTTGATAGGGAAAGGGTCAAGTCATGACAGAACGTCCTACCTGCTGCTGATAGCGCTGGTGGTCGTACTGAACCAGAGCGGGGATCAGGTGCTGAGGGTTGAGGGACTTCCCAGCCTTGATCAGCATGTCCACCGTCTCCTTGGGAATATACTGCATCAGCAGTGGGGAAAACTTGTAGTACAGCTCTGGATCACTCTGCAAGAAGACAGCCCAGACATTTGTCAGTTTCTATGGTAATAATGCAAATTATGTTTCAATGGAGTGTTGACTGGAATATGTTTGACCACTGCATAATTACAACAAGCATGCATATGCACATGCTTAACACACACAAACACATACACATACACTCACATACACACATGCATGCACACATACACACATACACACACATAACACACACACATGCACACATACATCCGCACAAACACACACAAATGCACACACACACACACATGCAGACACACACACACACACACACACACACACACACACATACACACACATACCACACGCATGCATGCACACACACACATGCACACATACATACTTACACACACATACAGATACACACAAACACACACACACAAATTCACACATACACACACTCACACATACACACACTCTCACAAATACACAAATGCACACACACACACACACACACACACACACACACATACACACAGACAGAAATTCTCCACTGACAGTATATTCTTCTGCCTACCTGCTTTAACAAGACTTCCACAGCCCCAGTGTAGTTCTCATGGCGAATGTAATGGGTCAAGACTTTCTCACAATCTGCAAGCAACAATAACACAAAAACTAAAGACCAAGGGCAGAAACTGACAAATACATGTGTATCCTTTACATGAACAGAAGCTTTATAACTTATAGAAGAAACAGATGTTACCAATAACACCTATGCCTCTTTTAACACTCTCACAAGTACCATAGTTGTAAGAGCAACATAAAAGCTACTTTCAACAGCATATAACGTGCCTGAAAATTCTCCATTTCATTAAACATTTTCGTACAAATGAAAAGTACAAAAAAATTGCTCTGGAGCACTATTTATTTCCTGCTCAAGTAACACTTATCAAAAGAGCAACCCCTGCAACTGTGGACTAACCTTTCATGAGCATGGCAAAGAAAACCATGTTTTCCACATCGCCGTGACTGGCCAACAAATCATAGATGACACATCGACAGTCGCTGGCAGTGTCCTGAAAAAGCACAGGAATTCAATCTACTGTGGACCTTCTCAGTCTTGTAGATGTGTCGAAAGGACGAATGAGAGTGAGAGAGAGAGAGAGAGAGAGAGAGAGAGAGAGAGAGAGAGAGAGAGAGAGAGAGAGAGAGAGAGGGGGGGGGGGGGGAAGAGAGAGGAGAGAGAGAGAGAGAGAGAGAGAGAGAGAGAGAGAGAGAGAGAGAGAGAGAGAGAGAGAGAGAGAGAGAGAGAGAGAGAGAGAGAGAGAGACAGAGAGCAGCCAAGGTGGTATTGTAACTCATCCCTCAATTGCTGCCCATCCTTTCCTTTTCTTCCTTCTTTCCTTCTCTTTTTTCTCCTTTTCTCCTTTCTTTCATCATTTCTTTCGTTTGTTTCCATCCTTAATGTATTCCCTCCCTCCTTCCCATTTTTCCCTGCGCCTGCAGTACCTTGATGGTAGGGTTGGCAAGAAAGGTCTGCAGTTCCCTGCTGGTCTGCTTGAACTCTGGCGTGTTGTCCAGGCAGCGGTCCTTGAGCTGTCCCAGGCGGTCCAGGTAGAGCTCCACCAGCCACGTCACCAGCATTGTCACCTGCAGCATTCGCACCGGCTCTGTGGACACTTGCTATTGGTTTGGAAGGAAATGGTGGCAGTGATTATTATGACCCGCAGCATCCGCACCAGCTCTGTGGACACTTGCTATTCGTTTGGAAGGAAATGGTGGCAGTGATTATTACGACCCACAGCATCCGCACCGGCTCTGTGGACACTTGCTATTGGTTTGGAAGGAAATGGTGGCAGTGATTATTACGACCCACAGCATCCGCACCGGCTCTGTGGACACTTGCTATTGGTTTGGAAGGAAATGGTGGCAGTGATTATTATGACCCGCAGCATCCACACCGGCTCTGTGGACACTTGCTATTGGTTTGGAAGGAAATGGTGGCAGTGATTATTATGACATGACTCTGATGGTGATGATACAAGGCTTCTTCCTTTCTTCTTTCTTCTTTCCTTCCTTCCATGTTGCATATGAATACCAAAAAGGTGATATGCAATGAGGTGATGATGTTGCTGATAATGTGGATGACAATCATGGCTGATAATTATGTTGTGAGATGAAAGCGTGATACTGATTTTAATTGGTTTGTCCTCACCACCCACCCACCTTCCCCAACCCCATCCACCTTCTCTCTGGCCATATTTAGTGTAAAATGATGCAGACGCCTGGGATTACTGGTATGGGTCATCAGCACTTTAATCATATATGTGTATGAATTTTTGTGAGAGAAAAAAATTCAAATTTGTACCTCATCTTCAATCCATTCTTACAAATCTGTCACTTCTTCAACAATCTTTTCAAAGAGTGCAGAAAACAAAACAGACATAAATCTCATCCTGGCAAGGCATGTTGTAGGGATTTTGTTTCACTCCAAATGCCTCTGGTACCTGTAACGTAAGAAATACAAACTCAGCTTTGTTAAAAATTCCAGGCAGTGTCAAATGAAAGGGAGAATACTTACATGTCTGTCCTGGAAGGAAACAGCATTCATCATCAAAGCAGGCTTACTCTCCTACCTGTGTCCTGTCTGAGGGGCGAAGGGAATTCAGTTTCTGCATCAGGAACTGCTGCAAAGGTTCCTTCTGGTTCAGTTTGATGAACTTCAGCGCCACTTCCTCAAAGGAGTTCTGTGTCTTGGCATACAGCACTGCACTCTCTGCATGTCTGCAGCAAAGAACCAAGATGACCTGAGTCCCTGGGAACCACACTGACAATTCTGAGCCCCGACTTGATAGGAATCAATAGTTAAAGGTTTGGTCATATATTGTCTGTTTATTAGTCTATTCTTGAAACAAAATGCAAAACTCCTAATTACAAAATTTTCTTTGGTTCCAGTTTAGTTAAAATCAGTTGTATTGTCCTACTGACATTTATTTATTTTTGTAATCAAGCTTTAGGGGGAAGTGGCTGTTGCCTCATGATATCACGTGTGATCACCAAATGCCAGTTGTCTCATGGAAGCTCATGCTTGCTTTGTGAATGGTAGTCTTTTTCAAATGGAGAGCCAACATGAAGGCCTTCTGTGACTTGACTGTTTCACTTCAAATGTTCAGAGGAGTGGGAGAAGTTCTTCAGATATCACAAAGGTGACATGCATGTATACAGAAAGTAGGATTCAAGGGTACAAAGCTGCCAACCCACCATCATGCCAAAGAGTAGCATCCAGAGCTTTTTGGAGTAGCATTTAAGAAATAGGCGTAGCACACACGCAGAAGAAGGAAAATGCCAATGTTTGCACTGCCGAATGGGCAAGGCACTTCACAATCGCAGTGGTTTTTGTTCGACCACATCCGTACACCTGTGCAATCGCGTTCAAAGGAAACATTTTCCGACAAAGTGGCCCTGCGTGATCTGCTGCACTGATGGGTATATTGTGTTCCACAAGGAACGATGTGAACAAACATTCTGCTAAAATGACTGATTGATCGTCCTCTGCAGTTGCTGGCTTGAAATAGGCAGTGAGCGGTTTGCTTGGCTTTTCCGCGGCTTTCTTCTTGTGTGTGGCAGTACCCACGTGTTTCTCGATGTCAAACCGACCCCCGTGAGCAATCGAAAAATCGGACTGACAGTACGTGCATCTTGCGGCTGAGGAGTTATTTGCAGATCTGACGATACATGGATAATCCTTGGTGTAGTCTGCTTTAAACTGCTGACAACTGGGTCGAGACTTTGGTGCCTTCTTTGGGGGAGTAGCAGCGAGATCGACAGTTTCTGCGAGTGTCTTTCGCTTCGACGCCATTTTTACGGTCAAACAACTGCGCTTTGGGTGTTTCCGGCAATTCCACCTGATGGTTAAAACGCAACGCGATTGGTCGGTTACAGTACACGATTCTACGTGAAGGTCAAAAGTTCCGTTCGAGGCTGGCACGCGGGTCGCTCGCTTTTTCATGAATGGATTTTTTTTTAGGTCTAAAAAAAAATCACGTCATTTTTTGAAAAATCTTAGTTTTTCCGGACGATCATAGCATCGTAGCAAGCATGTCAAAACCGTAGCATGCTACGCCTAAATCGTAGTACTTGGCAGCTCTGAGGGTAGTTCAATTACAAAAATTTTGATTGCCTATCAACTCCTTACATAGTACCTAATTAGTAGAGCCTTCAGGTGCACTGAAAGCTGTTCCAGTAGAAAAAGAGATGAAGAGAGATGGGCTTTGACACGAGAAGAAATGCACATCAAATACAAGAAGGCCAGAAGACTGGAAAAGGACAGAGACTTACTTTCCCTGGCTGAAGAGATGTTCAGCTTCTTTGGTCAGCGCGGTGTCCATGTGCATAGGATTGTCCTACAGGGCACAGAATATTTTCAATCCTTGGGGACTGAATGACCATGCATAAGCACAGAAACTCAAAGACATTATCTCCATACTTCCTGAGTGTGTGTTGGATTGGGTGTCCATAAAAGTTTAAGACTGCAGGAAGCAAGATCGCAAGGCTCCGTACTAAATCTCAACATTCTGCTTTTAGCTCCTAACGATTAAAGCGCAATATCTAATCCTGGGCAAATTGCTATGCTCATATTTGTGTGAATGTATATACACCATGCCTTTTTGTGACACAGAGCTCAGCTTCTCATGAAAGCAAAATTATGTATGTAAAGTATACTTACTGTGAAGATGGCATATCTTCTGTTGTAATCTGTCAAGTTAAAATTCCACAAGACAGATGACAAGCAAAACAAATGCAAATTCAGAAACTTACCTTGGCATATACTTTGGCCCTTTCAAAGTCACCCTTGTCAAGGTACATTCTCCAAACATCCCTGGGTTTAAAGAAAAAACAGTATGCATGAGATTAATGTTACTTGTTACAAATTATATTCACACACAAAATTCACTTTTGCCATACATACACCTAAAATGCATATTGATTTCTAATCTTTTTTAATCAAGATACTGCACGTTGATGTTACAGAGATAGTTCTTAAAGGCCAATGTATTCATGTTTTTAAACCAACCAATATTTGGAAGAACCAAAGGTCAAAGGTCAGACACATCTAAGATTAGGCAAGCCAAAGGTCATAAAAGGTAAACTATGTAAACTACCATTCAAATACATCTAAAAAAACTCAGCACACCACAGCTCTGGCAAAAGCAGATCATCAAGTGCTTTCCCAACCTGGTCTCACTGGTGACCTTGTACTTGAAGATGGAGTGGGTAGTGTAGGCCCACATGCTGCCCCTAATAGGGTCCTTGCACAGCCCCTGGACCTTGCCAAACCTCTGCAAATATGTGTGTATTTCACAACCCATACATGCACAACCAATAAATTTAGCAAACTATGAAATCACACGTCACAACCATGAGTTCATCGAAATTTGGCAATGGCATATGGCACACAATACAGTTTCACAAGCTATGAAATGAAACTTACAGCAACAAAAATGTTCACAAAAGTAAGAAAAGAAATACAAATGAAACTTTTGTAAATCTCTATTTTTCGAAACTGAAATAAACACACCTTAAAATATCACTGGCAAAACATCTAACTTCCTAAGATTATCAGTACCATTACACTCCGCTAGACACAACCACTGTCCCACACATTCCCTGCCCATCCCCATCCATGCAATGCAACATAGTCTACATACATCAGCAAATACATCATCCTGAATGGGCTGCTCATTGAGGAGACACAAGACTCGCAGGCGGTCTTGGAAGAGGACCAAGGCATGGAACTCCGTCAGCAGCATGCCCAGGGGTCGGGGTGTCTGCTCCTCTGACTCGTGAGGATAGCTGTACTGTTAAGGATCATTTTGGAAGGAATGTCAAATCTAGGCATACACCCAAAGTTGGGCATTCGTTAGCATTATTTGATAGGTTGATTGTCAGCAAAACCAGTCTGTGATGACATCTGATTTTAATATCCATTGGCATCAGCAGTAAAAATCAAATGAAAATTCTGGAAATATTCTGAGGCACCTGTGTTGTACAATTTCTTGATCACAGTATCATTTAATGTCTTCATATCAAAGTTCACATCTTGTCAAACCAATCAAGGAACAAACCAATTATGTGCATGCAGCCCGAATGCCTAAGTCTTTCTGAGGATGAAAAGTCTGGAAAATTTCATGAATCAATCATGCAAACTATTGCTTCTGCAACTTGCCCTATAGGCCTAAAGCCCTTCACAGTAGTCAAGGGTGACTTGTGGATGTAAGAGGTGAATCAACATAGTTACATGATACAGATTATTAAAGATGCAAGAGGCATCTTCAAGTGTGCAAAGTAGTGGTGGATAAATGAAGTGGATCAACACAGCTACAAAATAAAGAATTACATCATTCATTGATGAGATATTTATGAGTCCCTACAAAACAAATTTCTCAGGCGGGAAAAGCACTTTTTATATTACCCAAGTGCCCATAGGGCAGGGTAGATGAGACAGCACACAGTTTGTTGTTTACCATCAAATTCTTTTTTTTTCATTATTGAAAAAAAGATTAAGGGTCAGCTGGAAATAATAGGGTCAGTCAGGTTACCATGACCACAACATTTTTTCTTCTTTTTTGTGTGTGCCTAGGAATGAATTTAATGCTGTAAGTGCTTGTACTGATAATTTAGTATTCTAGGGATTAAAAAGCCAGGCAAGGATGCGAAATGAGCTTGGCGTTGGAGGTGATGGTGTTGGGGCTGGCTGTGCCAGTGATGTTGATGTCTCCAAAGTAGATCCCAGGTCCTGAAACCATAAGGAACTTGTTCAGTCTTCATTTCATCAACTACTCCATGTACTTCTACCACCCTGTCACCTCTTCAGATCCATCCAGTAAATATTTACAGGGTAAAGCACTTGAACAAATGAATTCTGTTTTCTTATTCCAAGTCGACTTGTTCTGTAGAAGCGCACAAAAAATGCAGGCGTGATGCATGTGCACCCATTCTCTACTTCACACAATATCTGCAATTCAAAAAATGGTAAAGGTGGAGAGAAATGACTCAGTTTATAGTTTAATATGAAACCCAAACAGTTTCGGTGTATCCATCTGTGTATCCATCCATCCCCTCTATGCGTTCGGCCGCCCGTGCACGGATCTCCGTGAAATTTGGCATGTTGCTCCCCCGTGACTTGATGGGGGTAGTCGTCACGTTTTGGAAGGCGTACCTCCAACCGTTCCAGAGATATGCACTCTGGAACTTTTTAGTCATGGGACTGTTGAGGGCAAAGGGAGGCAACTCGGCTCCAACATGTGCTTCGTGATGCACAAGGTTTTACGGGTCCGAGCTCGCTCTTCTCATCACGCGTTGATGTTTGGTGAATGTGATGTCATGATAAGAGGGAGGGGGGAGGGGATGTTGGGTTGGAAACGGTATGGTTATTTAGGGGTGCAGACCTGCCAACCCACCATCATGCCAAAGAGTAGCATCCAGAGCTATTTGGAGTAGCATCGAAGGAATAGGCGTAGCGGGGGTGGGGGGTGGGGAGAGATAAGGCTGTGAGGTTGGCGTGATAAGCTGACCTGGTGGCGTGAAAGCGGGGGGGGGGGGGGGGGGGTGAAGGCGGCGTGATAAGCTGCCCTGGCGGCGAGAAAGCGGGGGGGGGGGGGAAGAGAGATTCTCCATCGCGGTCAAAAGTTCAAGCACGCTGGAAAAGCGTAGTATTTATGGACAAGCGTAGCAGCGTAGCAAGCATGTCGAAAGCGTAGCATGCTACGCCTAAAGCGTAGCATTTGGCAGGTCTGGGGGTGGGAGGTGTGAGGCTAGGGGGGGGGGGGGGGGGGGGGGGGGAAGTATCTATGGTACGGTTATTTAGGGGGAGAGGGAAATGGAAAAGGTGGAGACGGGAAAAGGTGGAGATGGGAAAAGGTGGAGACGGGAAAAGGTGGAGACTGGTAAACCATCTAGTAGTTTATAATACGCATGGCTTTCTTTACTTAACTTGCCACATCCATTTGGTGATGCATCTACAGACCAAGCATTGAGAACACAGGGCTGAGAGACCAAGACAGTGAAGTTCCTATCATCCTACCTGACATCCAGGCAAAGGTTTGAGGCTGCCCTCGGAACTTGGGGTAGAAAAGGTGAAGCTCACTGTAGCCAAAGTCTCCAGGCAGCTCCACAAAGGACTCGGTCTCTAAACACAAAACGTACAGCAAAGTGACATACCTGCCTGTGACTGTCTGATACACACAAATGCATATTTTGTATGCCCATCTATCTGTGGGTCCATCTATTTGTCCATCTGTTTCTCTGTGTGTCTTAATATTTGTCGCTACTTTACAAAATGAACACTGCTATTTTATTTATGTGCTTCATGCACACTTAATCAACATATAAATGTATGTGCTTCATGCACACTTAATCAACATATAAAATAGTCTCGTGACAGTCAAACCTTGAGAGAACTCCAAATTCTTGCAAAAGTTCTCGACAAAATTTGGCAGTCTACAAAACAATGCAGATCATAGTTCTATTTGGAACATAATTCGTATTGACACACTAAATCTTTTACCAAAAGCTGTAGTAGATGAGTGAACACTCCAAAACTGAGCCTTTTCTGTGTTACACCAGATTAAACCCATGAACTCGACATTTGGGTCCAGTCCAGAAAAGGTGATGCAAAAAAGCCAGAACCAACAACTCCACAGTATATCCTTAATGACTTCCCTATTAACAACAAAGTTGGGTGAAATCTTCAGGTTAAGAGAAAACTTCTCCAAATTCGTCATGTCAGTTCATGACTGGGGTGAATGTGCTTTAGTCAAGTCACAATATTTTTCCTCCCTCTCTACTCTCATAACATCTCAACCTCTACCAGATCAAAAAGTAAAAGTTGCATGTTGCTCTTTAAAGCGGGGGAAAACCCAGCATGGTTTCAGAAAGAATATATCAGAATAAAGATAAAGAAAGAAAAATACAAAAGAAAGAAAAATTTCAAGTTAAATCATGCAATGCGTGGAACAGAAAAAATAGGATCAGAAAAGTGGTGAACCTGTTGCTGAATGTTTACAAAATATTGCACAAAAAACAAAAATAAAAACTGCTTTCAAAAGAGCAAAGTTTTTCCATGCAAAAAGCTTTCAGTGAGGTGGTTTCATTCCAGAACAAATGAAGACAAAAATTCCAAAGATCCATGAAAATGTCTAGTTCAAAACACAGTGAAATATGCCATATCCCAGAATTCATGTAAAAATGAGCACAAAATGCCCATTCAAACAAAGAACACCAACATTCTCCCAAAACAAACGAGAAACCGAGCAATCCAAGTCCCCCAGTGCACCAGACAGTCAACCATTTGGCAGAGCAAGCCCTTACTGTGGGATGACTTCCACAGCCATGAAAGAGTCATCACGTTTGCCATGGGAATCCCTGTAAAAATGAATGTCGCACACTTCTTCCGCACTACAACATCAGACAACACCTGCAACCCCACCCTTTTCAACTGAGGGACAGGCAATGCAAATAGGCTCAGGAAAAAATAAACAAACAACAAATGCAGACACACATACCATTGATACCTCCTTACTTGGCACAGATCACTGAGATGGATATCTATTGTTTATAACAGTGCAAACTCACAAGAAAGCACAATATGGCCTTACTGGGAAACTTCTATTGATGTCAACTAGAAAGCAAGACTGTTTGTATCTACCAAGCTGTGAAATAGCCCCTGAGAGATCTCCTGTGACACTGCAATGCACCTTACTGCAGAAATAGCAAGGAATCCTCTGCCTCAAAGCACTGGGACATCTCCCTACAGCAAAAGGAATATGAAGAGATGTCTATATTGCTGGAAAGAACAAAACCTATCTATATATGTCTATCTGATTAGTAGAGATCACCATAACACACCCAGTCACAACTGATACCTCCTGAAAATAAAATGAAAAAAACAAAGAGTATAAAATCTCTCTGAAATATCTAGACTAAGATGCCAGGTGGCACCAATAAATATTTACTATGCTCCACATAGAAAAAGCTGTACAACTAACTCACAAGACAGGCTTCTGCTCAACCAGTCATACCATGAATGCCGTGAGGCAGTCTCTATAGTGACACTTCAATCTTGTCCCTGCCAAGCAATGGACTTCGATGTGCTGTTATCTAAATGAGGTGCAAGACAACTAACCAGGCCCTGTCTCATACTGCTGGAAGAGGTTGAAGAACATGGGTGGCTCCTGAGAAGAGGAGACTGTCCCAAGGAACTGGTAGAACCTCCTGCAATGAGCAAAAAGATTCAAGTCACAATAAAATACCTGAAATACAGTTTTCTTGAGTGATGTGCGCATAGTTTTGGTAATATAGAAAGTCAGAAGAAATACAGTCTTAGGCATGTAATTTAGGATGGCAAATGGGAAAAGGTGCAACAGAAAAGCAAATGTATAACATGGATCTACATTAAAAACATGTTATCATAATCATTTTTGGCATGGTTCTTGCCAATTTCATCATCATCATCATCATCATCATCATCATCATCATCATCATCATCATCATCATCATCATCATCATCATCATCATCATCATCATCATCATCATCAATAACACATCATGATCATTATTTTCATCCTCATCATCTTCTTCTTCTTCAAAAAGGAATTCACTTGCTCCTGCTTCTAGATTGAATCAGACAAAAACCTCGGGCACAGCGGACAGAGTGAGGAAAGGCGATCTGACCCAGGGGTGGTGGCCAGGATGAAGTAGCGGTACTCCGTCATGACGTCGGATGGCATTCGCTCAAAGGCCAGGCCTGTCACGGGCACTGCCTTCTCCCTGCCCAGGTTGTACAACTGCAGAGGATGGAGACAACGGTCGATGAGAGCAAGCACAGTGGGCATGTTTCCTCAAGGGAAAATACTAGGTAGTAGTGCGTGGCAGTCTGTTGTATGATGCAGTCACAGGACCATCATAGCATGCAGATGCACAGAGCAGTAAGTCACAAGCATACTCAGTCTCTAACAGCAGTTGGTCGAAGAGGATTTTACAGGTTACCAAGTCATATGGGGAAACAATAAGACACAGGGACCATTTCAAGAGTGGATGGAAATAGATTATAAAACAGGGTTTAAACTTTTTTTTAACAAAAACTAAATGCAACAGAGGGAGTGGGGGTGGGAGATGGTGTGGTGGGGGATGGGGTGGGGGTACATCATTTGGACAATTTCTCAAGAACAAAATCCTTATCAACATTTTCCATTCTCATCTCACTCTGTCTTCTTAGCATTTGGCAGCATCCCTCTTCATTTGTCTACAAATTCATCTCAACGTGTGAGTAATATATCTGTCCATCCATCAGTTTGCTGCCCATATGTCAATGCAGCTCAGCCAAACTTAGGCTTACAATGCAAAGAACACATACATATAATAGCCATACAAACACCATACTAGATACTACCACATGCAATGTTATGGACAAGAACTAAAATTTTCATTATACCAAAAAGGCATTACTGAAGGATACATCTTTGACAACACAACTTGCAAACATACAACAAATAACCTACTTGCAAACATATATGACAACAACGACAAAAGGGATATGCAGATAAATCAGCTGCGATCTGCTACTAGTATAAAAACTTAATTTCTACAATTGTTTACATACAACACATACCAACTGAACAAGCAGTCCAACAAGTGATGGTGTCATGAATGTGAACCACTCAAAGAAAAAAAGAATGGAGATTATACTCATAATAAGAGTACAAACAACAACCATGGCAATTTCAAGCTTAAACTGCTGTTATATGTAACCTTTTCCAATACCAATACAGTGCAGACACATTAGCTTCTCCCTTGCCTGTCTAGAGAAATCAGTCCCTCAAGTACATTGAGGGGACAGTAAGTACATGACTTCTCTAAACCACTGCTTGGCAGATACTACTGTCTATGTTGAGAGCATTTGGGTGTTAACCAGGAGACTGCAGATTCAGCCCAAACTTGAGGTTCTATGACTTTTTGTGTCTACTCAACCATGGTATTCATTATCAGGAACTGAGATTTATAGCCCCCAGTTTCTTTACACTGTTATCTTGGAGTCGTCACTGCATACAGTCATCCTGCCATTTCAAATGCCAACAATTTAAAAACAAAGGTAACAAAATGTACTATCAGGTATCATCTGTTCACAAACATTTTTAATTGTCATTTTAGTTTATGGTGAACATCCATCTAAATGTCCTTCATCCAATTCTAAGAAAAATATGTTTTTCTGCTGATATAATCTTTACCGCCACACTGCTGTGATCAATACACACAGAGCACACCACTGGTCATAATACAGCAAGCCTCACAGTTTAAATATGACAATGTCCAAGTTGCTGGATCATCAGTGACAGATTCTGTAGCAGTAAATCATGACAATAGTTTAACAGAATACAGTACTGGTGATGGGTTTTAACACACACTCCCTATCTGCAAGATGCAGAACTCAAGAAAAGCAGGCAAATTCCAGCTTGCCACCTTCCTCTGTTTCAGACTTAAAGTGACAGACAGCATAAGAGGACTTAATTCTGACACATACAAGCATATCTGCAACACTGACAATCAGTGGGCAATTTCAACAGATTCAGACTGCCAGACACGAGACAACGGAAACAACCAAGAGAACCAAGGATGCCACTGGGAACTAAGGAGCCACTGGAAGCTGCATGGAAGACACAGTGTGTGCGGTCTTACCTCATGTGGCCTGTTGGTCAGCCTTGACTACAAAACCAACAGCTCTCTCTCAAACGTTGCATAATACTATTTCAACTGCTAAACACACAACACAGCACAACCCTCCATATGAACCGCTGTGTATGTGTGTGTGTGTGTGTGTGTGTGTGAGTGTGTGTGCACGTGTGCGTGTCCATGTTTGTTTGTGTGTGTGTGTGTGTGTGTGTGTGTGTGTGTGTGTGTGTGTGTGTGTGTGTGTGTGTGTGTGTGTGTGTGTGTGTGTGTGTGTGTGTGTGTGTGTGTGTGCGCGTGCATGTGCACGTGTGCGTGTCCATGTTTGTTTGTGTGTGTGTGTGTGTGTGTGTGTGTGTGTGTGTGTGTGTGTGTGTGTATGTATGTATATGTGAGTGTGTTGTGTGATGTGGTGTGTGTGTGTGTGTGTGTGTGTGTGTATGTGTATGTATATGTGTGAATGTGTATGTATATGTGAGTGTGTTGTGTGATGTGGTGTGTGTGTGTGTGTGTGTGTGTGAGTGTGTGTGTGTGTGTGTGTGTGTGTGTGTGTGTGTGTGTGTGTGTGTGTGTGTGTGTGTGTGTGTGTGTGTGTGTGTGTGTGTGTGTGTGTGTGTGTGTGTGTGTGTGTGTGTGTGTGTGCTTGTGAAGTGTTTGCAAAGACTAGTTTTCAAGCCCGCAATTTACTTGCTCACAGCACCACCATTATTTTCTGGGATGACACACGTCTGAATTGTCATTAAAATGTGACCTTGCCATGAAACATTTCTAAAAATCATATCTATACAATATGTTCCATAAGAATTATTTCATATTACATATTGTGTAAACTTGACATGTCTTTACAAAAGAAAAAGTGTTTATGTAAATAATTTCTCATTAATGGATTTGTTTCCTATACCAAGACCCTTGGACAAAAGGTGTTACCTCAGCAGAGAAAATTCTTGAAGCAGTAGACCTTGTGTACACAAAACTGACAATGTTGATCAATAAGGCAAATCTTAGAGTGAAAATGGTGGGGGTATGGCAACATGCTCCCATAATCTAGAACAGGTGGAATCCTATGTGATCCACAAACTGGGTACCAAAAAACTTCTTGGTTTGAACGAAATTTAAATTTGCTGCATCCACTTTTAACTTAGTCTGTTTTTATCCAAATAGATACTCATTGAGTTTTTACCGTTGATCTATTTATCTATTTATTTGCTCTTTTATTCCAAAGAATGTACAATAGTAGATGTAACAATATCATCCTTGTTTCTGCATTCTAGCTTTCTTTAATGGAAGGTTGTATCCCGTTTCTCAAGCATTCTTTATGTACTAAGCTTATTTTAATGCGAGTTGTTTAA
The DNA here is from genome assembly GCA_034096865.1 of Theodoxus fluviatilis. Taxonomy (NCBI): domain Eukaryota; kingdom Metazoa; phylum Mollusca; class Gastropoda; order Cycloneritida; family Neritidae; genus Theodoxus; species Theodoxus fluviatilis. The sequence continues at coordinate 118,531 of JAWQFJ010000579.1, forward strand.
CCATTTGACATCCCTCTTTCAAATCTCTACTTCTTTTTCTTCTTTCACACACAATCAAGCACACGCACACACACACGCATACACCACCGCTTCGCTTCAGCCCCCCACTTCCTCCTACCCCTTTTTAAACACACACACACACACACACACACACACACCTCTCTCCCTCTCCCTCTCTAACTCTTCCCTGTATCATGTGGTAACCGTGAGCTGATTTTACTCAAGAAGATTACAGGTCTCACGATTTTATGGAACATAAAACTTGTCATCCACTGAGTAATGCAAAGCATCCCTGCTCAGTGGACATTTTACACTGTACAGTTTAGTTGTGTTTTTGTTTTATGCCTGAAGAAGACTTTTAAGTAAAAAATTTGCATTTGTGCTCTCCCTGTGTTTTAAAGCGACTTTCATTTACCGCCGTTGTTTGAGTTCTAGAACATATGACTGTGCAGCGTCAGGAGTCCCCATCAACATAAACCTTGTGGGCATTTGCTCAACATAGACTGCAGCCAAGGTGGCAGACTTTCTATTCAGCTGCAGCAAAAATAACTACCTGTGGGTTGATGAGGAAAGTTAATACTTTCTTTTCCAGTTTGTTAATGCAACAAGCACAGTGGCAAATGGGATAGCACAGAAAAACACAATACTATACAGTCCCTTGTTAACCCAGTAAGCAATGTATATATCTGCAGCAGAACTTTCAATGCCAACTTGGAAACACATGAGGCCTTAGAAAGAGAGATAGAGGGAAGAAAAGGTCTTATTTACATGTAAAAAGTCAAGAAAAACTTTAAATACAAAAATCAATGAGTCATATAGAAAGTCTATATGGAAGGTTTCACTAAACACCCACTCATATATTTTCCTTAGGTACTGCACTGTTCATTATTTATACACTGCAAGCTGGCACATACATCACATGGACAGACAACACTGTCACTTTCACTTTCCAAGGGTGAAGAGAATTCCAACACCATGCAGGCTGATTTCATCCTTGGAAAAAGAGAAAGCTCACCTGTTTCAGGTACAGGTCTAGACTGCTCTGGAAAAAGCGAGCATCCTCACTGGCAGTCAGCTCTGTCTCAAATATCAGCCCTGAAACAGAGCAATATCGGAATGCACTCAAAAGGGATGAAATCATCACTTCATATGGAATACTGAATCATTCAACAGCAAGGACAATTTATTGGTAACAGCAGTGTATACAAGTGTGCACATATAGACAAGCACACTCACAAAGTACAATGTGTGCATGTGTGTGTGTGTGTGTGTGTGTGTGTGTGTGTGTGTGTGTGTGTGTGTGTGTGTGTGTGTGTGTTTGCTTGTTTGCTAGTAAAACAGCTTATGTTGAAAATGATGGGTCAACTTAGGCTCTGTGTTGTGTGTATTTTTTGTGCATGCCCAGCCATGATCTGCATTGCATAAACTGATGTGCTTCATTCTCTGATACATGCTGAGAAGAGACAAACTCTGGAAACACAGCGAATCACTAATCACATGGCACACCAAGATTCATATATGGGCAGAGATGTGCAATGGCACCTCTCATCAGCGGGAACCCCTGACTGCAGGGCTTCTGTGCTGCTTTAGAGCTGGGCCTCAGTGGAGTCTGGGGAAACTCTGAAGTCACCTATGCCACGATGTACTGGTCTGTGGCAACACTCTCAACCTCAAAATGGCATATATCCAAAAATGTCTTCAGCGGAAAGAAAGATTCATAATTTGAGCCAAGATAAACAAACGTTCACACGATCTACTGAAACAAGACATTCCATGCTTATATTTTGCAATGACAGCATGCAATACATACTCTCTCTCTCTCTCTCTCTCTCTCTCTCTCTCTCTCTCTCTCTCTCTTTCTCTCTCTCTCTCTCTTTCTCTCTCTCTCTCTCTTTCATCCTGCCATACAGCTGGCATTGCTATATTCAGGAGATGGCTCTTACCTTTGCTTGTTCCCAACAGAATGGCTGATGTAGTGCTCTCACTGGCATTTTGCCAATTCCACCCAACAGACTCAATGAGATGGCTCTGAAACAGAAGCCCAGCAATTTTTAATCAAAATTAAATTCAATTAATCATTTCTGCATTAAGGCTACATTTATTTGTCATTCAAACATATCAATACAGCATGTTCATAAGAGTAAACTTTCATGCAACTAAGCATGGTTGTTTATTCAATAAAGTTACCAAGCATGACCCAAAGATGGCTGTTTTGGGAGCAAAGTTCCCAGTCAGAGGTCCAGTCAGTGCAAGTTAACACAGACACTGTGACCTACCTTCAGTTTGGGGATCTGTTTGGGCTTCTTGCTGGTGCGGGACAGGTAGTAGTTTTCTGTGGAGGTCATGCCGATGATGAGGTGGCGTCCCGTTGGGTCCAGGAAGATTTTGTGTACCTTGTCCTCCACTGCATGAGGGATCTCAATCTCTGAAGGCCAAACAAATTAGAGCTTGTAAATTAAAAGATCTTTGGGGCTGTTGATAACTCTCTATTGGAAACATTCACATAAGAACAGAGGAGATTTCCTGTCACGTTGGCATGTTGGACAATGCATTTGATTCTAAGTGGAAAGGCAGGGGTACTGAAGGATAGAATTCACATTATTACTATATTCATATATATGAATGCCTTCTACATAAATAAATTTATTTAGGTAACTCTCAGGTCCCTGATCCACACATCTAAGCCTCCATGAGTATCACATTTTGACCTCTTGGCTCCCATAAATGCCACAGAGTTAGATCATTTTTTAACAGTTGAGGAGAGGTCAGCAGGAGGTCAACTTTGCTATAAATGTAACTCCAGCCTTAAATATCCACTCAATCTTCAGATTCTTACAGGACAGGCAGTAAGCTTATTCAGGACATTCCAGGACAACTAATTTCCAGAGAAGCAAGACGACTAATGGTCTTCAGAGGAAAAGCCCCTGTTTACAATTGTTTCGACCCTGTCTTCCTGACACTATCAGGGATTGGGCCACACGGGATCTTACCAGACTTACTCTCTAGCTGCTCTGTGCCCCAAAAGTTTTAGTCGGGACACATGCAACTGCTTGTGGCAATGCACGATCTTAGAGCTGGTCTCAATTAAAAAAGAGCAATCCACAAAGTATGGAGCTGTCCACAATTAGCATTTTCTGTGTCTACCTGTTTGGATTGCTCTAATATAAACACACTTATCTGTACATAGTGATTGCTGTCTTTTGAGTCTGTCTGCAGAAACTAGTGAGATGTGCGTGGCATATCCTGAAAAGAAACACATGGCTGCATGCTGGAGGTGACATACCGTCTTGCTGATCGGTGTGCTCCAGGTCTAATCGAAGAAGCATGTTGCCACTCATCACCATCACCAGAAAGTTGTTGCACACCTGCATGTGTGTGATGGAATCTGGAGGTCTGCAAAAACAGCAAGTATTCTTTGAGATTGAACACATGCAACAAAGGGAAATGTGAATGCAAGGAATATGTATTTCTACACCAAAAAGTGTGAACAGTCAACACCAGTTTGCTATGGTGATATCAATACATCCAGTAAAACACAGAGAGGGAGAAGGAAGTGGGAAAACCAAAAGCCATAACTGCTGAAATGTGCAGATAGTGAGCTATTCATTGTGTTATGTCAAGCATTGTGTTCAACGATGTTAAGTACTGCATGATGACAAAGATGTAATTATCTTATGACAGGTGGAAAGATATGTAAATGGCTTGGCACTCAGCTCAGTGTCAACATGAGTATGACATAGCTGTATTTAAAACACTGAGTCCAAAAAAGTATTCAACTTACTTGAAGTTCACTTTTTTCTTGCTAAATATTGGCTGATCAACTTCCAGCATTCTGGCATCTATGAATCCTTTGGAGATCTGCAAGTCAAAACAAGGTAATGAGTAGACAGAGCAGGGGTGTTCAAATCCACTTGCTCCCTCACTCCAGACAAGTAATCTTTCTTTGGGTTAGATAAAAATGCAGTCATTTGTCAGACAGACCAGCCAAAATTTTAAAAAATATATTACAGAGTTGTTCTCCCGAGTTTGTGACTGGATGGGGTGCTCTATTAAAGTTTCTTATAACCAGCTATTTTTTAGTTTTAGGCAAAGAAACATTGCATTAGGAGGTTGTAAATATGTCCAAGAAATACCATGAGCAGTGGGATTTGATGAAAGTAAAGTTTGTGCATGATAGAGTAATAAATAATGAAACATTGCCGTAAAAATGGCGGCCAAAAAGTGGAACGGCTGACCCAACACGCTCCACAAACTATCTGCAGCAAAGTATGCCATTGGTGTTTAAAAATTATGCTGTGAATCTGTTAATTAAAGTTTTATTTACCTTTTCCCAGCAAGAAAACCGCAATGTCACAATAACTGTACGTGAAAATCGACTTCATGCGAGGTCACAAGTGAACTTGCTTTTTTCACAAGCCGCTTCCTCCAGAACGCATTCAACACACACCACTAGGTTTTAAAATCGAAAGTACTAAT
>JAWQFJ010000579.1:128006-195506 GCA_034096865.1 Theodoxus fluviatilis
TGGCATAGATGCTGCACAGCAATTAGGCTTTTTTTTTTCTTCTCACAAGTGAAATAGACTAGGCCTGGTCAAAAGACCAGTATCCATAAGAACAATGAAAATACAGCCAGAGAGCCACCAGAATCGGCGACTGGCCATGGACGCCAAAGCAAGCCAAAGAATCTACTCTACTCTAATGAATTAAAAGTCGTGTAAATTGGTTAAAATTTTAAGGAGATAAGGAATTGTCAAAATCATGAAATTGTTACAAGTGCTTTTCCTACGTCAAAATGAACTTATGAAGGCTAAAGAACAAATCGAAAGAATTGCAGTTTCTTCTCCCAAGATTGAGGTTTTCCACCTCTGTGGTGCATAATTTGTTATCTGTTGAATCAATTTCAATCACAGAGCCAGAAACATGCCATTTCTGAGGCATACAGTGTACCTTTGGTCACTGTATAACTGAGGAGCTAGAATCCCATGAATCAGCAACCGTGATTGTTGACATTTTCGAGTGAACATTGACTCTACTAAACCAAACACTGAAGTGGTATATATACATAGATAGATTTAAATGAAACTTTGCTTATACTTTATAGCAACTGAAATCTTATCTTCTTTGATCCTTGAGGAGCAGCCAGAGAAAGAGGTCAGGTGCTGTTCGAATTTCCACCATTTTGAAGCTGCAAATAAGTCTTTGTCATGAGGACAGACGTGCATTTTTGTGTGTCATGGGCTGCAGTTAATGTTTGGGTCATGATGCAAAACCTCTAAGAGACCATCCTTTCAGATGTGAGCCATCATGGTCAGCACAGGGCATTCATAGAAAGAATAAGAATTCTCACATTGCTAGTTTATGGCATGATGCTCAGTGCATGTGTTTGGAAACATGATCATTGACTGTTTAAGGCGCAATTTTGCTCAAAGCTTAATTTAATTTTGTGTAAATCTTCTTCTTTTTTATCATCATCTTCTTATCATTCTTCTTCTTCTTCTTCTTCTTCTTCTTCTTCTTCTTCTTCTTCTTCTTCTTCTTCTTCTTCTTCTTCTTCTTCTTCTTCTTCTTCTTCTTCTTCTTCTCCTCCTCCTTCTGCTGCTGCTGCTACTGCTGCTTCTGTTGTTGTCCTTTCATTTTTATGGTATGCTTTTTGTTGAGTTGAAAATTTATCCAGTTTTATTTGGTCTGAGTAATTGAATAATTTTGGGGGGCGGGTAATGGTAGGGATAACAATTTTGGGATGATTCCTTTCACTCCCTTATCCACCACAAAAACAATGTCATATCGATATCAAAAATTGATGTATACTTTCAAAGTGAAGGCCTTTGATCATAGTTGATGTTTATTTCATTAATGTTTGATGCATGTTTCAAATGATACACAGACTTCAATGGTTATTTTGAGAGGGAGGCGTGTGCGGGGGGGGGGGGGGGGGGGGGGAAGATAGAGAGACTTTGCAGGAGCATTTCTTTTGAGGCGATTTCCAAATGCATACATGTATACATGCCATGAACACTTTTCATGTTGCTCTCTTTATCTGTCCAATTCGGCAATTGTATTTGTAACCGTTCAGTTGTACTCTTACTCAGTGCTTTTGCTCTTTCACCAGGGAAGACTTTAAATTCACAAAATTTGTCAAGTGTTGTGTTCAGGATTCAAGATGACTTTATTTACTACTAGGTTGTTTTGTTTTGCAATGTCATTGGTCATCTGTGGTATATGTATTGTGTAAATTTATATTAGGGATACATGTATCAGTGGATGCAGCAATCAAATTTAGAGACATGATACAGCAGTACCGCTAACCTATGGTATAGACAGCAATTCCAGTATTAATCCAAGCCTAAAACAAGGTGACTTCTCTTCAACCTTTAATCTAACACAGAGAAGGTAAATTAGGACAATTGTAGACATAGGACAGGTTTAGAATGGATAATATTTTTTAATTAATGCACATTTTCACCTTGGAAAGTTTTTTTGAAGTGTGACAGGTAAAAACAGTAGTTTCAAGCAAAAAGTGTGTCCTGTTTTCAACAACAAAAAATCCCTGATCCTGTGTTCATAGATTGCCTTAGTATTTATTATCAAATGTGGACTAATTGATGAATGTGAGGAGTCATATGCACTTAGCCAGAAAACCTGTGTGAAACTTTCCTCCCCAAAACTGTTCCTGATTCTTTTCTTGCAGATAGGGGTTATACTCTTTATTGTAGGGACCATGGCAAGCATGGAGGTGGCATTGTATTTTATTAATCTGATGAAATAACTTATTCTGCAGTCTAAATTCTAGAAAATCCATAACTAGAATTATAGAAGCCATGTAGCTTCAAAGTTTGACATACTATTAGTCACTAATATTAAAACATGAAACTGAAAGAAGGTTGCAAGTTTCTGTTAAGACATTAAAAAATATATATGTGTCGTAGACATTAATAAACTAACATTCACACAGAGGGGAAGGTGCATCGTAGATGTTCACTTTATGTACCTTCATACTAATTCACACACACAGAGGGGAAGGTGCATCGTAGATGTTCACTTTATGTACCTTCATACTAATTCACACACACAGAGGGGAAGGTGCATCGTAGATGTTCACTTTATGTACCTTCATACTAATTCACACACACAGAGGGGAAGGTGCATCGTAGATGTTCACTTTATGTACCTTCATACTAATTCACACACACAGAGGGGAAGGTGCATCGTAGATGTTCACTTTATGTACCTTCATACTAATTCACACACACAGAGGGGAAGGTGCATCGTAGATGTTCACTTTATGTACCTTCATACTAATTCACACACACAGAGGGGAAGGTGCATCGTAGATGTTCACTTTATGTACCTTCATACTAATTCACACACACAGAGGGGAAGGTGCATCGTAGATGTTCACTTTATGTACCTTCATACTAACTCACACACACAGAGGGGAAGGTGCATCGTAGATGTTCACTTTATGTACCTTCATACTAATTCACACACACAGAGGGGAAGGTGCATCGTAGATGTTCACTTTATGTACCTTCATACTAACTCACACACACAGAGGGGAAGGTGCATCGTAGATGTTCACTTTATGTACCTTCATACTAACTCACACACACAGAGGGGAAGGTGCATCGTAGATGTTCACTTTATGTACCTTCATACTAACTCACACACACAGAGGGGAAGGTGCATCGTAGATGTTCACTTTATGTACCTTCATACTAATTCACACACACAGAGGGGAAGGTGCATCGTAGATGTTCACTTTATGTACCTTCATACTAACTCACACACACAGAGGGGAAGGTGCATCGTAGATGTTCACTTTATGTACCTTCATACTAATTCACACACACAGAGGGGAAGGTGCATCGTAGATGTTCACTTTATGTACCTTCATACTAACTCACACACACAGAGGGGAAGGTGCATCGTAGATGTTCACTTTATGTACCTTCATACTAACTCACACACACAGAGGGGAAGGTGCATCGTAGATGTTCACTTTATGTACCTTCATACTAACTCACACACACAGAGGGGAAGGTGCATCGTAGATGTTCACTTTATGTACCTTCATACTAATTCACACACACAGAGGGGAAGGTGCATCGTAGATGTTCACTTTATGTACCTTCATACTAACTCACACACACAGAGGGGAAGGTGCATCGTAGATGTTCACTTTATGTACCTTCATACTAACTCACACACACAGAGGGGAAGGTGCATCGTAGATGTTCACTTTATGTACCTTCATACTAACTCACACACACAGAGGGGAAGGTGCATCGTAGATGTTCACTTTATGTACCTTCATACTAACTCACACACACAGAGGGGAAGGTGCATCGTAGATGTTCACTTTATGTACCTTCATACTAACTCACACACACAGAGGGGAAGGTGCATCGTAGATGTTCACTTTATGTACCTTCATACTAACTCACACACACAGAGGGGAAGGTGCATCGTAGATGTTCACTTTATGTACCTTCATACTAACTCACACACACAGAGGGGAAGGTGCATCGTAGATGTTCACTTTATGTACCTTCATACTAATTCACACACACAGAGGGGAAGGTGCATCGTAGATGTTCACTTTATGTACCTTCATACTAACTCACACACACAGAGGGGAAGGTGCATCGTAGATGTTCACTTTATGTACCTTCATACTAACTCACACACACAGAGGGGAAGGTGCATCGTAGATGTTCACTTTATGTACCTTCATACTAACTCACACACACAGAGGGGAAGGTGCATCGTAGATGTTCACTTTATGTACCTTCATACTAACTCACACACACAGAGGGGAAGGTGCATCGTAGATGTTCACTTTATGTACCTTCATACTAATTCACACACACAGCTCTAGGTATTACACATTCTGAAAACACAAGGTAGCAGTCAATAGGGAATAGCAAGATATTAAATTAATAATCCAGATTTTTCCTGTCTTGACATGCAAAAAGCACACAACCAAAAGAGGAGCTTCCTCAACCTTTCATCATGTTTAATAGATAGATCACCAGCTCCTGGCAGCCCCATATCCAGTGGTCTCTCCTCATGCATGAGTGCATAGTCAGCTCCTGGCAGCCCCATATCCAGTGGTCGCTCCTCATGCATGAGTGCATAGTCAGCTCCTCAACATCAGCTATTGAAACCCTGTCTTTTGAGGATAGATGTAGGCAAGCATGTTTTGGCATTATTCCACTATAGATGTGTGAGGGGCAGTGCCATGGTTCAGTCCTTAGAATGGGAGAAATCTGGATTATTTATATATTACTAATAGCAGAAACTCAAGTTGCCATCATTTGACCTTCCATCATATGTGTGTGTTGTGTGTGTGTGTGTGTGTGTGTGTGCTTGCGTGCGTTCATGTGTGCATGTGTATCAGCATTGTTTCAAATTTACCAGAGGCTGTTTCCAATTTTGAAATGCCTTACTTTCAAACAACATTGTACTTACCAGACTATTAACTTTCAAAATGCTTAACTCTGAAGTGCCCACTTAAATAATCCAAATATCCAACAACACAGTTCCTAAATGAAATTGTCAAATGCTGCCTCCATCTTCCATGTGTACACAAAGACCAGTGTAGGAAAGCAATTCCTCATAAAGACCCCACTACCTGGAACTCGTAACATGTGCAGTGGAATATGGCTCTATAAAAACTCAGTAAATAACTAATAAGTTTTTAAACAAAATACCATCTGTTAAGATGATGTATATGAATTGGAAAGATGGAGAGAGAGAGAGAGAGACTGACAGACCAGACAGACTGACAGACAGACAGACAGACAGACAAAATTACTTTTGATTTAAAAAAACTGCTGGAGGATGGACTTGGGTCCAAGTGCACTCTCTTCTAATGTAGTAAATGCTTTCTCTTTAACCATCTGAATTGAGAGTCTTTCCCAGCCATCATGAACCATCATGAGTCTGGTCACCCATAGATGTTTAATGTTTGATATGAGTTATTGTCATATTAGTTTTGACATCCAGTGCAATAACATTTTCCTAATTAAGTTGCATAATTTGTGGCAACAAAGAAATTGGAGATGAGTTCTTCATGGAAATAGGTATTAGACTGCCCTGTTCTTAGACAAATGATTTGCTGTTGAGAACCAGTAGTTGTAACCAAAGTGCTTTGCTTGTGTGTTTCCAGGGTTTATCATGGGTCGCCGAAAGAAGGCCAACAAGCCCCCACCCAAGAGGAAGGCCATTGTGCCCCTGGACACCCTCTTCAACTGCCCCTTCTGCAACCACGAGAAGTCCTGTGAGGTCAAGCTGTAAGTGCACCTTGATTCTGCTTACCTCTTACAGAGAGCATATACTTATGAGTAAGACTAAGAGTACTGGAAGTGGACTGTTACACCAAACCATGCAACCCTTTCATTTAGTAGTCCCTCCTTCCATACTTGATGGAGGGCTTTATTTGATTATTGTTGTTGTATTCATTTTCGAGGTTGTATCTTAAGAGTTCTTGCAGGGGTTATTTCCTCCTGTGCCTGCTGATGAATAATTCATGCAGTCATGGCTTATTATGATAGTATGTTGATCTTGGCTGCCTCTAACTCTAAGGAACGGTTGTAATTTAAAGAGTGGTTGTTTTTGCAGGGACAGGGTGCGGAACACCGGCAGCATCACCTGCAGTGTGTGCCTGGAGGACTTCCAGACCACTATCAACTGTATCCTTTTCCACTTGAATTGCCACTGCTAGGGAGACCAACCAATGATGGAACTCCAGGCCTCTTACTATGAACTTGTCTTTTCATTTATTTGAACATGTGTAAGGATGATGGTAGGTTTGCTGATCTTCTCCACCTTGCTGACTGAATGGCTTAAAACTGATCTCTCAGTGAGGAAACCATTACTGTGCAATTTATTTTGGCTGAGAATGTGAAATGCTCATTTTTATGATGATGAACTCACTGTGTTGCTTGTCTTGGGTACTCTTTGGTCACCTTGACAGACAAGCTGGATAGCTTGATGTAGCAGAAAGAAAATAATCATAGGTTTCCTCCTCACATTTCCCTTCCAGTTGTATTCACATTGAGACTACAACTTTTTTAAACCACTCACTTGCATCCTTGACTCCACTGTCAGACTTGTCAGAGTCTGTGGACGTCTACAGCGACTGGATTGATGCCTGCGAAAGTGCCAACCAGTAGCCCAGGGCGGCAGTCCACCACCAAGTCAGCATCTCCACTGGTTTTATCATCATCCAGTTGGCTTGTCATTTCTTGCTCCCATTCAGGAGACGTTCCACTACATGGCCTTTCTGCCCTGGAGGCATGATGTTATTCTAGAGGCTTATCACTGTAGCCAAGGATTTCTCTAACCAAAGCAGTAAAGCCCATTTCAAGCTGCAGTAAACTCCCCAAGTCTTTATCTGTCCTAGTTGTCAAAAGCACTCAGATGCTAGAGGTTTCGCCGATTGCACTGTAGCCTGAACTGAGGTGTGTTGAGCTGCTGGCACAGACAAAAGGTATGGTGGAGTCTGCTGTACATACGAATCCACAGACCTGTATGTGTGAACAAAACTCCTGTGTCTTACCTGTACTGGTATTTTTTGCCCATTCTTTCTCCATGCCCTGACCTGCTGCCCTCTAATGTCAGCTGACTCCATCCAGCCTCTTTTACCTAGCACCCTTCTGCCAAGTTCTCCCTCCTGCCTCCTTCTCTACCACCCTTACTAACCCCCCACTCCACGCGTCCCTTTCAGTGGCAGCCTCCATCTTGCTTTGAACTGTTGTCCTTTGTGCAAGAATGAGCTGACCAGTGGTGGACTTAAAAAAAACTTGAATGAATGTTTGGAGGGAGTGTGTCAGTGTATGCATTGTAAGCTACAACCAAACAGTACATGAATGGAATGAGAAAGAATCGTGTGTAACTGGTTAACATTTCCAGTGGTTGTTAGGGATATTTTGTTTGTTTGTTGGGGGTGGAGGTGGTGGTTCATTTACTTGTTTTTGCTTGCCATCCCAATTGGCCACTACACATTGATGCCCTTTTTGGTCACTTTGGCTGCCCTGCTGGACCAAACTGATGGTATAAACATGTATGTATGACATTTTACATTTTGAATCTTGGTGAAAACTGTAAAATGGGTGTCTCTTGCAATCCTTCTCCCCCTGTGGGTTCGTGGTAAGAATTGACCCACCGTGTCTCCCTACGTGATTCGTAAGAGGCAAATAACTAGGGACACTGTGACTTGATTTGCGTTTACTCCAAACTGTTCTAAAGATTTTCGTTGGCCTTACATAGCCTACACAGGCTGATAGGCCGTAAAACACCAACCAACCAACAACCAAATTGCAATTTTTCTGAATTGGTTGGTATTTTTCATACTGTCAACATAACCTTGGCCCTTTTTATTCACCCCCTTTGGGTTTTGGATGAGATTTATAAAAGTCTAATGACAAGCAAATTGGAGTCTTGGCTTGCTCATATTCTGACCAACCCGTGATTCAGCCAACCATTGGCCTGAAGTAGCTTACAAAGGTTGTTGGGCTTCAAGCTTCATCCATCATCCTTCATTGTTGTTGCACCGAGGGAACTGTTTTGTGCAACTTGCCGCTGTGCTGATTTCAACAGGTTAATTAAATTTCCATTTGAATGCAATAACATGGTATATCTTCCATGATGTTGAATGTGATAAAGATATCTACGGAGTAGCCTATAGTGAAATTCATTAGGGGTTTTGTTGTTGTTGTTGTTGTCTTTTTTCTTTTTTTATGAAGAAAATTAAACCTTAAAGGCTTAATCAATTTCAGAGGGTTTTTTTTAACTGTTATGATGGCATAGATGCTGTAAAAGTCCTCAAGAAATAAAGGTTTTCTTTGAATCCTACTTTGTTTGGCCTTCTGTTTTTGTGATTTGTTGTTAACTAGCACATAAACTGTATCTGCAACAAGTATTTTGCCATTCCCAGTCACATAGCAACAATAACATAATAGTGGAGAGATGCTGCTGTTACAAAGGTATGTGCCCCCCAAATGGAGAGTCAGCTAGTTTTTTACTGTAATGCCAACAGCCACAAAATGTTAAACAATTATTTGCATTTGTTAGAACACCTAACTGAACATATTGTTACCTCTGCCAAGTAGGTTATGTTTTACCCTTTTTGACTCACATGCGAAGCAAAAGTGAGTCTATGTACTGAGCCGTGTCGTCCGGGCGTCCGTAAAAAACTTAAACGTTGGATTTTTCTCGGAGACTATTAAGTCTATCAACACCAAATGTGGCATGATGGTGTATGATGACAAGGCCTCAAAAAACATACATAGTGACTTGACCTTGCTTCAAGGTCAAGGTCACAGGAGCCATAAATGTGGTCTCAAAAACAGTCATTTTTCACATTTTCCCAATTTTCTCCCACGTTATTGAGAATGGCGACCTTAGCTACAAGTGGTATATAGGTCAAAGCAAGCCCTATCTTTTGATACCAGTTTGGTTGACCTTGCTTCAAGGTCAAGGTCACAGGAGCTCTTCAAAGTTGGATTGTATACATATTTTGAAGTGACCTTGACCCTGAACTATGGAAGATAACTGTTTCAAACTTAATAATTATGTGGGGCACATGTTATACTTTCATCATGAGACACATTTGGTCACATATCATCAAGGTCAAGGTCACTTTGACCCTTATGAAATGTGACCAAAATGGGGTAGTGAACCACTAAAAGTGACTATATCTCATGGTAGAAAGTGCCAATAAGCACCATTGTGCTTCCTATGTCTTGAATTAACAGCTTTGTGTTGCATGACCTTGGATGACCTTGACCTTGGGTCAAGGTCACATGTATTTTGGTAGGGAAAATGTGTAAAGCATTTCTTTGTGTATGATGTCATTGGTAGGTTTAGTTGTTTGACCTTGACCTTGAAGGTCACCTGAAGGTCAAGGTCATATAAAGGTCAAGGTCAAGCATGTGAGTCGTATGGGCTTTGCCCTTCTTGTTCATTCAATAATTATTCAGCAAAATAACTCGAAAAGTTCAAAAATAGGTTCTGATGAAATTTGGTGGAAGGTAGGGATTTCACCCAAGGTACAATCCCTTAAATTTCGGAGGTATCTGTTGACTAGTTTTAGAGCATCAAGAAAAATTTCATGCATTTGCACTCATAGATGGCATTCAGCCACAATAATGAAATAAACTTTGTTGCATCAGGTTTAGCTAGCAGAACATCCTGCCATAATTATACGGGCCATGGAAGAGAAATAGTGGCTTCCTTGACGGATGTTTGCGTTCTCAGAGTGCGCTCAAGTTTCATATTGTTCTTGCCTGAAAAGTCCTAGCAATATCTGAAACTACTTCCACTGCAACTCAAACATCAAGAGTGGATCCCCATCACATTCTAGTAGCATCAGTTGTTAATCAAGCATTATGCACATTGGCCCTTTATACTGCCCGTGGTAAAAATTCAGCAGCATGCCCCAGAAGCTTTAGTTGTTGGACATCGATTCATGAAGAACGTACATAGCAGCATAAATTCTAAGCCCACCTCACTAAGTATCTGCTCTTGCCATAGCTGGAAAGCGGCAAAGAATAAAGTGGTCTGCCGTCTTAAAAAAATCCTTAAACTAAGCCAGACATCCTGTGCATTAGGGAGTTTCAACCTGCGGTTGGGGAACTAAACCACAAGACCCAGCTAAAGTCATAGTGCTTCAAACTGCTGAACTATTCTTGCCTTAGCTGGAAAGCTGCAGAAATTAAAAGTCTGCAGTTTTCATACATACTCTACAGAAACCATTACCTACCCTTCATACTACAAAGTTTGCATGTCAGAGTAACTTCTGAAGCTCTTCTTGTTTTCAGCCAACAGTATTAAGAAATGGACACATGCTGATGTGTCCAAGTATCACATTACAACGCATTCACTCGGTGAATCTATACCATAAATGATGTGCAATCTTATGTGTGTCTGCATGTCCAGATATCATTTGTGTGTGTACTGTACTTCATCCTTGTTCTATCACTAGCAAGTGTGCACAGCTGTATTTGCAAGACTGTCCATGCAGCTGAGTGAGAGTGTGTTTCAAAGTACCCCTATGCTAATGTCATGGTATACACTCACTAATTTAGCATATGGTCATTTCAACGGCTCAGCTGAAAATCTAGAAGGTGAATTTTTTTGTTGGCTTTCTTTTTTTTAAACTCTAGTCAAGCACACATGTACACTACTGCTTATGTCTCTTGGTCTGCCGGCTTCCCTTTCTCTCCTCGGTCTGCCTCTGTGGGTTGGGAGTCAGAATACCCTCATCGTGTCTCCCTACACAATTTGGAAGAGGCGAATGACTAGGCACATAATCGCTTGAATTGCCCTTACTTGGAACTATTCTAGTGATGTTTGTGCTTAATGGCCTTACATAGCCTAGAAAGGCTGATAGGCTGTAAACATTCATCTATCCATCCATCCAGCTCCTCAGTCTGTGTGTGTGTGCACGTGCATGCTTGCACGCATGTTCATGCGTGCGGGCACCCATATGTGTGTGTGTGTGTGAGGATGTCTAGTCTGTGGGCCTGTCCATCTGCCAGAGATTAGCCTATAATGTATGTATAATGTATTGCGCGCACTTCCAGCCCAAAGGCTGCTCAGTGGCGCATGCACGCAAAAAATGTCACGAATTTTCCATGGTACCAGGATGTCCCAAGTCGACTAGGTCCCCTAGTCAGCAAGACCCGCTTGGCGGAAAAGGCATGCCTTGAGGCTCCTCTGAACTTCATCTACTTTGACTCCTGGCGCAACGCCACTGGCAGTTGATTCCAAGGACCGGTGCAGCAGAGCAGAAAGCTTGATCCCCCGACGAAGACCTTGTCGGTGGCACCCTGAGGAGATGAGAAGCACCAGACCTCAGATTTCTTGGGGGGCAGTGTCGGGAGAGCAGTTGCTGCAGGTACAAGGAAGCAGTAGGAATGGTCTGGCAGCACTCGAAGGTTTTAGTGAGGATCTTGAAGGCTATACGCTGCCTAACAGGAAGCCAGTGAAGTTTGTGGAGCAGTGGTGTCATTCAACAGTCCCGCCTGTCTCCAGTGATGAGGCGCGCCGCTCTGTTCTGGATGGCCTGGAGTCGGTCTAGGTGTTTTGATGGAATGCCGTATGATACAGCGTTCCCTTGGTCAAGCCAGGATAGGACCAGACTGGTGACAAGAGTCTTGATGACAGGCTGCGTCAGGTATTTCCTAATCTTGCTGATGTTTAGCAGATGAATGTTGCATGTCTGGCACAAGCGTGTGATATGGCAGGAGAAGTCCATCTCGGAGTTAAACACAACTCCGAGATTGCGGGCTAATTTTGTTGGAGTGACGATGCTGTCACCTATCCGCACACTGACCTGGCCCATTTTCTGAAGCTGTTGTCGGGTTCCCAGAATGAGGAACTAGGTCTTGTCATCATTCAGCTTCAGCAGAGTCGGTGACAAAAACTCCCATGTAAGTGACACACGTGTGCAATCGCTGCACTGATGTTGCAATTTGGTCATGGTTTGCACTGACGTAGAGTTGGTTGTCGTCAGAGTACATGTGGAACGGGATCTCATGTTTTCTCATGATATCCGCAACAGGCAGGATGTAGATGGTGATGAGCAGCGGTCCAAGGACGGAGCCATGTGGTACGCCGCACTCCAGGATCCCCAGTGATGACGTGGCGTTGTTCACTTGCACGCACTGCATGCGCTCACTGAGATAGGATCTAAACTATAATAGGGCCACTCCTTTGATCCCAATCCTTTGTTCTAGTCTTTTTAACAACATCTGGTGGTCGATGATGCCAAAGGCTGCTGAAAGTTCCAGCATGATCAAGAGCATGATCTTCCTCTCGTCCATTGCCGTCATGATGTCATTATGGATTTTAATGAGCGCCGTCTCTGTGTTGTGGTGCGGTCTTTAGGCTGACTGGAAGGGATCAAAGAGACCGTTTTCGGAAAGATGTTAAGTCAGTCAGCGTGCAACCACCTTTTCCAACACCTTTGAGAGAAAGGGAGATTGAATACAAGTCTGTAATTAGTAAAAATTTATTTGTCTATGGATGGTTTCTTCAAGAGTGGGAATATGATGGATGGATTTCTTGAAGGCATTTGGAAATTCTTCTATGGGGAGGGAAGTGCTTATGATGTGAGTGATGGAATTGATCAAGTGTAGTAGTACCATAATTATGGTAATCATTCACTTAGTAACCATGTAAGCATAAATTGACGCACGCACACGCGTTATAACCTAATGTCATGCGATAATCTTTCATATAAATTCTTCTCTAAAACTAAACCCCCCCTCTCCCATCCACCTCCAATCTATAGCTCGATTCATGTCATTTAGATTGACATTATGATTATCATTATGTAGATTTCTGCTTTCACATAGCCTGCGCGGAAAATAACAACGATGACAGCAATAACAATCCTGTCCCCTCAAAGTAAACTTGAGGAACACTACGGTTCATGTTGCAGAAAATTTCTTCATTGGTAAATTGGTTGAATTCGGCTGACTAAAATTGTTCTTCGGCGTTATTACTGGTATTTGGAGAAGCGGAATGACTGGAGACACGATTACCTCCCCTTACGCAGGTGTCGGAAGAGCACTGGCGGACAGACGACATTTCAAAGACCAATGACAATAATTGTCATTCATGATGAGTAATTTCAACAGAAGCTTTTCAAAGCTATGGAAAAGTCACAACAGTTTCACTGAAACTGACAGTAATAGTGAGAGCAATGTTGGTGGACAACAGCCGTGTTCGAGAAGGTAAACCTTTAAACCAGCTCGAACGGAAAGAACGCGTCAATAACTTAATCGCGAATCGTATATTTTCCAAAAATAGATTACAGACACTAAGAGAGCTTTTCTTGATCGTTTGCTTGAAGAAATGTAAGAGAGGTAATATGTTTGCGATCAATAATTTATCGTGTGATTCTATGACATCAAAGACCCTATAATGGCTATATGATGACATCTTAACATTTCGCTTTAAAGTTAAATAGGCTTAATATGAGTTTGATCGTTCGAACGTTCGTATCGTTCTCTGTTTATTCATTAATCTTAATTATCAAGTATCAAGTACTTCTCTCTCTCTCTCTCTCTCTCTCTCTCTCTCTCTCTCTCTCTCTCTCTCTCTCTCTCTCTCTCTCTCTCTCTCTGCCCATTTTGAAAAACATTTCTTGTTAGACTGTCGTGATTATACAATTATATCAAACTAAGGGAGGAAATAGGCTATGTTATGTATTGTATCTAGACAGAACTGTGCATCCAATTTTAAGAACATGCAGTTATCTTAAACCAGGACGGGACTAACGTGCAGCCTAGTAAAGATATTTCAATGTATGTCTTCTTGCATGCCTTGCAACTCAAGAGGAGGCAAGTACCGCTAGTACATGATAATTGCACCTGTTTTTGACACCTAACAAGTAGTCATGGCTTAAACCCCTTCCCCCCCCCCAAAAAAAAAAAAAAAATTAATAGGGTCGGTTAAGTCGCCCTGACCCCCCCCCCCCCTCCTCCTCCTTCCTCCCCCTCCCCCTCCCCCTCCCCCTCCCCCTTCCCCTTCCCTTCCCTTCCCCCCCACCCCCCCACCCCTCCTCCTCCTCCTCCTTACTTGCTTTTTAGATTCCTCGAGTGTTCAGAGAGCACGGAAGATGGGACAGCATGCAATTCGATTCGTTTATCGTCGATTTCCTCTGGCTGGGGGAGGGGAGGCACTGCTCGGGAAAAGTATTGGAGTCCGAAGAATAAAAAGAATAGAGTCGGTCGGGTTACCGTGACCACTTAATGTTTTGGCCTAAGGCCTATGTGAGGTGAAAACTGATCATAAAGTCCCTCAGCTCGCTTTTAGTTAGTTCTTTCCTGTATTCAAATGGGCGGTCGGCCTTTTTATAACATCTGTTCATTCGTTTGCTCTCTCTTACGCACACACGCACTCACGCACGTACGCAATGACACACGCACATACACATATGCGCGCACACAAAGCAAGCAAACACGCACATACGCAAGCAAGCACACACACGCACACACACAAGCAAGCACGCATGCACGCACGCACACACACACACACACACACACACACACACACACGCAAGTACACTCACACACGCACGCACGCAAGCAAGAACGCATGCACACACACACACACACACACACACATATACACACGCAAGCAAGCAAGCACACACACACATACACACACAAGTAAGGAAGTACACACACACTTACACACACACATCCGGGTGCGCGCGCGCACAGACAGGCACGCAGGAGACACACACGTAAGCTGTGTACACACTATACAACAACACCAACAAGAACCAACAAAATAAAACGACAAAAACATTAAAATGGCATAGACTGATTGCGGTTGGGGTGGAAAGGGAGGAGGATTTGTGGGGGAGGGGATGCAGTGAGAGACTGTACTTAACTTGTAGCTTCCATTGAGTACAAACGTGTTTAACCAATTAAATTTCCTCTCAAAAGAGTATATATTTGGCATACATTGTTGTGAAATGTTGCGCCAGCACCACATTGCTGAAGATAGAGGGACTGGTGCAGCAGCTGACGGAGGCCATAGGGAGACAGGAGGCTCCCAAGTTTGTCTTCCCCGACACTTCCACGTGGGAAAACATCAGGTTAGAAAAAAAACCATACTACTTACGATTGTTGAATACACTCCACAATACACGCGCGATTCCACGCATTTCCACATAGGATGTCGTGTGTATGCGTGTGTGTGTGTGTGTGCGCGCGCGCGCTCTCGCGTGTGTGCGTGCGTGCATGTGTGTATGTGCGTACGTGTGTATGTGTGTGTGCTTGCGTGCGTGTGTTTGTGTAAATGTATGTGTGTGTAAGAGAGAGAGAGAGAGAGAGGGGGGGGGGGGGGGGGAGGGAGAGAGAGAGACATAGACAGAGTGAGAGAGACAGAGACAGACAGAGAGACATAGACACAGAGAGAGAGAGAGAGAGAGTACGGTTTGGTTAAAGACCTTAGGCTGATTACATACACGAGACGAAACCTTGTTGCGGGACGTGTGTCGAGGTAAAAAAGTATTGAGCGAGATATATGCGGGCAAACCTTCAACTTTCCATTCCTCTCATAACTACGTATAGTTCCAAGAGTTGAGGTCCGCATAATTAATATACCTAGCGCCACAAAACGAAACAGACGGCATCTAGCCTTGTTTCAAGATATCGACCAAATAATGAGAGGGGTTATATAGATGTGTCAGTATTGAGATTCTGAAAGATGTACGAAAATACACCCATTTTGGGTTTATGATTCAACATCGTGTTTTTCTGAGCTCTCCATCGACAGCCTCCAGCTGGTCAGCCGAGCCGATATGCCACATTCAAAACAGCCACCATGACGACAACACTGCGTTGCCTTAATTAAACCCACTGTCTGAACTTTAAAATCCATTTTCTTAAAACGTCACACCAGTGGGTACCAGTCCCCAGTAGCTTATAACTTTATCACAATTTCTCCTATTCTAAAGCTTTTTAAATCGTTAAAAAGGAAAAAATATCCACTCTACGACCATTTGTTCATGTATTGCTCAGAATTTTCTCGTGAACATCCTTCTCATAATGTAAAATATGGTCACAAAAGTTCGTGCCATTCGCGACGTCCTAATTCATTGAGCATCTTTGCTATACAACCTCTTGGAGCCTTTGGGGATGAAAATGTTATAACTGCTGGTCGACAGTTGCTTGGTTCCTAGTACATGACTATGCAATGCATATGCAGGCTCGATGACCGCCTTGGGCTTGTGCTCGTGGAGAATCCCAAGATGAGGCAAGTTCGACTGGACAGTGGGTGCTCTTTCACGAAGTTCGGTAAGTGCATGTCTCGGCCTCTTCATCCACTTGTGCTCGTCTTAGTAGATTACCGATAAACAAGCACGTGGAACTGCACTAGGTTGCTGGGACGGTGAGTGGCAGACAAATACTGTAAGATAAAATGCTTAGCAATAGTAGGCCTATCCATCCCGCCACATTAAGAAGATCATGGCCAATATGTATTGCAGAAGAATCACCACAACCTCGACACATGTATTAGTATCATGTCAGAACCCTGTTACGTTCTCCATTTGGGTGAGTTCTCTGAATTCTCTCTCTCTTGTTCTCTCTCTCTCTTGTTCTCTCTCTCTCTCTCTCTCTCTCTCTCTCTCTCTCTCTCTCTCTCTCTCTCTCTCTCCTCCCCCCCCTCTCTCTCTCTCTCTCTCTCTCTCTCTCTCTCTCTCTCTCTCTCTCTCTCCTCCCCCCCTCTCTCTCTCTCTCTCTCTCTCTCTCTCTCTCTCTCTCTCTCCATTCGTGCGTGTGCGTGCGTGCTTTGGTGCGGCTACAAAACATAAATTGAATAATTGGTTCACGAAAATGCAACCCTCTACGTTTGATCGACGTGTTAGGGATAAGTAAGAAAAAGAATGCAATGGCCCATAGAAAAGGACAAGGCACGTGAAAAGTTGCACTTTAAAACACTCTTATGATATCATCGCACTCTCAATTCGCTTTTACTCGGTAGAAGCAAAAATGGGCACCTTAACCGATTTTAATGCTTCTGCTCAGGTCTGATGATGAAAATTTTGTTCATCATATACAAATTGATTCAAGAAGACAATTACTGCACGAAGAGGTGAGTATATTTATCTCTTGTCTTTCCGAGTGTGTGCTGACGACTCATTCTGAACACAGATATATATTCACTAGTCTCAGCCACGCTGAATTCTGACGACTTTGATTTCTGTCTTGTTAGAGTATATGAATAATCAATTGCACAGTGATGTAACTCATTAGTGTGAAGGTTTAGGTAGACAGTTAATTTTTTGACTCACATGCGAAGCAAAAGTGAGTCTATGTACTGAGCCGTGTCGTCCGTCCGTCCGTCCGTCCGGGCGTCCGTCCGTCCGGGCGTAAAAAACTTAAACGTTGGATTTTTCTCGGAGACTATTAAGTCTATCAACACCAAATGTGGCATGATGGTGTATGATGACAATGCCTCAAAAAACATACATAGTGACTTGACCTTGCTTCAAGGTCAAGGTCACAGGAGCCATAAATGTGGTCTCAAAAACAGTCATTTTTCACATTTTCCCAATTTTCTCCCACGTTATTGAGAATGGCGACCTTAGCTACAAGTGGTATATAGGTCAAAGCAAGCCCTATCTTTTGATACCAGTTTGGTTGTCCTTGCTTCAAGGTCAAGGTCACAGGAGCTCTTCAAAGTTGGATTGTATACATATTTTGAAGTGACCTTGACCCTGAACTATGGAAGATAACTGTTTCAAACTTAATAATTATGTGGGGCACATGTTATACTTTCATCATGAGACACATTTGTTTACATATCATCAAGGTCAAGGTCACTTTGACCCTTATGAAATGTGACCAAAATGGGGTAGTGAACCACTAAAAGTGACTATATCTCATGGTAGAAAGTGCCAATAAGCACCATTGTGCTTCCTATGTCTTGAATTAACAGCTTTGTGTTGCATGACCTTGGATGACCTTGACCTTGGGTCAAGGTCACATGTATTTTGGTAGGAAAAATGTGTAAAGCATTTCTTTGTGTATGATGTCATTGGTAGGTTTAGTTGTTTGACCTTGACCTTGAAGGTCACCTGAAGGTCAAGGTCATATAAAGGTCAAGGTCAAGCATGTGAGTCGTATGGGCTTTGCCCTTCTTGTTAATTCGTTGTCTCGATGTTAATTACCTCAGTCCTTGTCTCAATTAGTTGTAGGCCAAGCATTGCTGACTAAATTGGTGGCCAAATACATATGCAATCAGTGGCTGTTAATGGCAAATCAAAGAAACACTCCATATTTATTCAAAGTGTTGCGACTTGTTTCCTTCATAAAGTCCTGTCAATACGAGCTTGCACTCGGAAGGCAAAATCCAAAAGTCCGGTAGTCGTTTTCGAAAAGCTTTATTCACGCACACAGTGATAGAATCAGTAATCAGCCTGACCATCATAACTTCACTTTCGTGCTCGATCCCGTGAGGACACAGTCACTGTTATCCGCGCTCTCACTTGTCTTCTGTCGCGCTGTCACTTGTCTCTCGTCGCACTCTCACTAGAACACTGTATCTCACGTGTACACTCTCTGGAGTACACATCACTCTAGGGCACAATCCTGTAGAGGACTGGACCACTTCTTAAGCCGGTTCTTAGCTAGTGTTTGCCAAGTCTTGGCAAATACTGGCCAAGCATTCGGTCAAAATATGCCGGGTCTTGAGATATATTCGCTGAATATTTGGTCAAGTGTTCGGTATCTTAGGGCGCGTTTCTTAGGCCAAAAACCTCGAGATTCTCCCTCGATTGCTGGTCGAGGGAGAGGGAGACACTCCTACAGCTGAAAAAAACGGACAATCATCAACTGGCAAGGCGGAAGAACATGGCTGCGTCCTGGCGCCAGAGTCGGTGAAGAAGTTGCCGATAGCGAAATAATTGACGATACAGATATCACATCAGTTTTTCACTTAATAGAACACACCATGGAGTGATAACGAATGGCACAGGAACTTTTTCAACAACAATAAAAAAAGGAACCCGGGTTCAACTGAAGACAATTTTGTCGAAAATGTTTTACCTCGATACATTTCAATCAATTCAAGGGACATAATTCATAGGGCGTACGTATACGTAGGTACTTGCACTATGACGACGAGATCAACGCCAGAATAGCCAGAGCCAGCGCAGCTTTTGGAAGACTCCGTCCAAACGTTTGGGACCGTTGAGGCATCACGCTTGCTACCAAACTAAAGGTCTATGCTGCTGTTCTCCCCGCTCTACTATACGCTTGTGAGACTTGGACTGTGTACAGCCGCCATGTCAAAAAGCTAAATCACTTCCACATGAACTGCTTGAGAAAACTGCTGAAGATCAGGTGGCAAGACAAAGTGCCCAACACGGACGTCCTGGCACAGGCTGACATGCCCAGCATTCACACCATGCTCTGCAAGGCACAACTACGTTGGGCTGGCCACGTCGTACGCATGTCCGACGAGCGCCTTCCTAAAAAGGTGTTCTACGGAGAACTCCTGCAGGGCAAGCGATCCCTTGGCGGACAAAAAAAGAGGTACAAGGACACCCTAAAAGCCTCTCTGAAGAACTGCTGCATAGATCCTGACAGCTGGGAGAGTGTTGCTTCAGACCGCTCTGCCTGGCGCAGTAGATTTCATGCTGGTGCAGCAGCTTTTGAACAGAGAAGATCGAGTGATACTGCTGTGAAGCGAGCCACCAGGAAGTCCAGAGCCAGCAGTTCATCTTCTCCTGGTCAGCCACCTGCACTTCCCTGTCCACACTGCAACAGACTCTTTCGGGCCCGGATTGGTCTCACTAGCCATCTGAGGACCCACAACCAGATGAAATGATGACATCTACGGTCCTCATCGATCCCGATGGACGAACATCATCATCACTTGCACTAATTCTTCAAACCCAATGTCATGAAAATATTAACTTAGACTCAAATTTAAGAGCTTCAAGAGACAATCACAGTGGTACATAAATTATTTTTCTATCTTAACTAGTTGAAAAGTTATGGGCGGAAAAGTGGTGGGAAAAGGGGTGTTTTTTAATAATGAAACCAAAGAATGTAAGTAAACACTTACATTCTTTGATGAAACCAAAGACCCTCTACAATTGTAGAGGGTCTTTGATGAAACCCAGTCACAAATCTGTGACCGAATTTGGGGGATTGATGAAGTAAATTGTCTATAACTTTGTTAAAATACATGCAATTGACTTGAAATTTCCAGGGAAAGTAGTTCACTCTATACTGCTTCGGACTGTTTAAAAAGGCAATGCTTTAGCGGTTTAAAATGCTGCAAATATATATTTCATGCAAATTAGGCCTACTTCATATGAAGTCGAAATATATTTTTAGAAATCTGAACAAATTATTTACGATGTGTCATTACTGCGGATTTTTTTCTCGAGGGTAAAGCTCCACAAAAGTCATAAAATGAATGCATTAATTGTGAAATTATTCGAACTTGATGAAGGCTCGAACTCATATCTCTGAGACGATCAAAGTGGGACTGACATGACAACCAAGACCCTGTCGATTCAGAGTTTAACACTTCGTAAATACGTTTTATCTCCATGAAAATATTACCAGTCCAAGTGAAATATGAATCCAATTATGTTGACATATTATTTTTTATGTAACTTTAATCAAACCTACTTTGATTGAGAAGATTTGCTCGTAAAATAAGAGCAGTTACCACGGGTCTGTATCTACATACAGATCCGTGCAGTTACAGTGGAGTCATCTCGACCGGAAGTTAGCAGAACATTACTTCCATCACTACCCATCACGAAACGGACAAGACAGCAAAATCGCCGGAGCCCATAACTTTGTCTCGGGTCCGAGGAAAATCACATTTTCAGGAAATGTTCATGAGACCCTGAACAGTGTGTTGCCACCGTCTAGAAACGACGCGTTGCCCCATATACTGATATAGGAACAATCTTATTTAACAGTAAACATTAGGTAAGATTTTACGCTGCTGGAACCCCTTCAACATGTATCTAGGGTTCAAGAAAACAAATTATACAATTAGAGAATTTAAAGAGCTTTACAGAGTTACCAAAATATGAGTGGGTTATATATGATAAACACAGAAAGATATTCATCGATGTAAGGTGGCCCTTACACGGCGCGAAAAATATTGTCATAAAATCGAACTGATTTTCGTCCCCCTAGTCAGTCGCGTTAGTGTAAGCAAAGAACGTAAGTAACTTACGTTCTTTGGTATAAGTACCTACGGTGTTGCGTGTTTGCAAGCGAAAATTTTTTTCGGCCGTGCATGTCCAGAAATAACGTATACACCTACTCCTCAAAATATACAAGTGAACACTCGAACAACAAATAGGACTTCCGTGTACGTACACTTGTCTATTCTCGAACCCTGAGAAGCACAACGGCATCCCAATGGACCCCTCCAAACGGCACACGCGGTCGCTGGGCTTAGCCAATCGCTGGCGCGGAACTAGTCTATTTTTAGCGCAGACTTCACTGGTAACACAAACACGGCAATGTGTGGTACCATCGTCTTTGACTCCTTCCCGCGTTTTCGCTGTCGGTTCTAGCCTATCGCACAACCACAAAAAATGGTTGTTCACTGGGGCACATGCTCTGGTGATAAACGATATCCCGATAAAATAGTAGGAGGCAAATTGCATCAATTTCCCTCTGTAAAAAGCAGAAGAGCCGATGCCATGGCGTGGATCAAGGCGTGCTGCCGGCCACACGAACAGCTAAATCTCAACCGGCTGAATAAAAGCAAAGGAGTCTGCGCGGAGGTGAGTCTCAGATCTGCATTTGAAATTGAACATTACTGCTCATTGCTCGTGCAAGGCTGGGTAAGTGTTGTTTTTTTTAAAATCATTTATCTGTTACGTGTTTGATGGAGTAACCTAAGCTCGCATTCCAAAATGGTAGAACCTACTGTAGAAGTGTTGTGTGTGGAGCCAAAAAGCTTGCGCAACTGTCCTTCGTACTGACTGTCCTATGCACGGACTGTCCTTTGCACTGACCGTCCTTTGCATTAACTGGCCTTCACACTGACTGTTCTATGCACTGACAAGGAGATAGTCACGAAGGAGAGGACGCGGGAAGTGCGCTTCCTACAGTGGGTAAAGATCTAACAGTCCGCTCCAAATTTTTGTCGCGCTCACCAGTGCTTCGGACACGTACTGGTCAGTGTGAAAGTGCATAGGACAGTCAGTGCATCGGACAGTCAGAGCAATGAGGATGGTTGATCTTCTGCTTAGCAGCGTCAAGAGGGAAAGAAAGTCGATGTGGTGCTTCATTTTTTCGCATTGATCTGAAGCACCCAGCTGTCACCTCCACCGTTGAATCCTCTTGCTCATAGATCTTAATTTCGTCTAAATAACATGAGTAGTATTTATTCATACCCCTGTCTATCACAGTCTGAGAAATCTTCTCACTGTCTGGGGAAAATGAGACACAAATGCTGTCCGGAATACAACGCAACGAGTCAGTCGGCGTTCGCGTGGAAGCCATTTTGCCGGCTGCATGTGTTACCACGCGAGCTACAGCGAGAAAGGGGCGTGGCTGTGGAGGGGCTCATTGGCGCGGTCTCCGCCATTTTAGTACATCCGGGCCTCCCACCTTCACGGCGAGTGCGTCCTTATGAGCGAGGAACGTAGGCTAAGCCTAGCCCTCGCGATTCTCTCGAGATTTTGAGCCTAAGAAACGCGCCCCCTATGAGCGAGGAACGTAGGCAATGCTTTGCCCTTGCGATTCTCTCGAGATTTTGGACCCAACAAACGCGCCCTTAATTGGTTTTCGCCAAGATAGGCCTATTTGTGAGATCCCCTCAGAGCACAATGGCGGGAAAAATCTATCGTTTCGTTTTCATTTACAGCCATTGCACACTTACAGTGCGGGCATGGTGCCGATCGATGCCATTTTGCAAATGTCCTTTGAGAGATCGTGATTTGGTCTTTGGTTTGGTTTCGTCAAGCAATTAAGAAGCTAAAGATTTACCAAGACTTGGAGCAATAGTTGCCGAATTTTTGCGGAATGTTTGCCAATGAGTAATTTGCCAAGACTTGGTGAATATTAGCCAGAATTTATTTGTCAATAACGAAAAGGCTTTAGAACGAGACTTTTCTACCTTCTCGCCCTTGTATCTTTTCTTTCATGCTCTCTCACACCGCCCCGCCTTATATACATTTTGTAGGCTTTCCAGAATAATCGAGAACCGACTAGAAAAAGTATAATGCAAGCTATTATCTAAACAAGCACATGGAAACAACGTCACGTGACACTAAAGACAGATAATGTCACATAACTAAGCAATAAGAAGGTCGAGGAGACTGGCATACGAGCTCAAAACAACCACAGCATTCTCGCACATTCCAGCACCTTCACAACAAAAGCATCGCCTGCAGTGCCCAGCAAATGTTTTCTACACACCATCGCATTTGCTCCATGCGAATCTTGCACGGTAGACAGGCTGCAACGACCTGACGCAGTCTTTATCCCCAGCAGCC
Source organism: Theodoxus fluviatilis (assembly GCA_034096865.1). Taxonomy (NCBI): domain Eukaryota; kingdom Metazoa; phylum Mollusca; class Gastropoda; order Cycloneritida; family Neritidae; genus Theodoxus; species Theodoxus fluviatilis. The sequence continues at coordinate 151,502 of JAWQFJ010000579.1, forward strand.
TCCCGGGCTCCTTGGATCCTACCTGATAAAATACTCGATCGAACAGGATCAACCATGCAGACTTCTAGCTAGTTGACAATGGGAACGGCTTGTGGTCTTAGGTTTCTGGTGCAGCCTAATTAGAGTATTAAAACTTGTAGAATCGTTCCAATAATGGCATCGGGAGTTGCTCACAGGAAACAATTGCTAGGGCAGCAGATCTTTTAGTTTCCATGGTGACTTGAAAGGTTGCTTTTACAATGCCTGAGAATTTAAAGAACAGCCCTAGCTGGGATAAGCTCGAACGTGAAGCCGGACGTCAGGGGGAAAAACAGCTCTGCAATCCGCTCGTGGGCTCAGACCCAACATACGAATATCACAGCAACTCAGAGTTCAGCTGTTCCCATGAGGGATCACATACTGCAGACGTGAAGCCATTTTAATCTAAGCGCTTGCTCTGTAGAATGCAAGACACTGATAGCTGTATCACCATCTCCTTCACATGACACGCACCTCCTGGAATATAATGGCTCTCTTATTGTTAGTCGCTGCATACGAGACGTTTCACGCGCTGTGCACTGATTTGAAAGGGACCTGTACTACCAAGCGCCAGGGCAGTTCAGCAGCCAGACTGTGGTGGACGGCATCGTGGACAACGTGGCCTGCATGCTCAGCGTGCCTCGATGGAACCTGCACGTGGTGAATGGCTGCACTGAGATCACACACAGCACTCACACTTATCTAGAGACAGGCTCGCACAGATACCATCAAACACATTCATATCACACACACACCCAGCACTCACACTTATCTAGAGACAGGCTCGCACAGATACCATCAAACACATTCATATCACACACACACCCAGCACTCACACTTATCTAGAGGCAGGCTCGCACAGATACCATCAAACACATTCATATCACACCCAGCACTCATACTTATCTAGAGACAGGCTCGCACAGATACCATCAAACACATTCATATCACACACACACCCAGCACTCATACTTATCTAGAGGCAGGCTCGCACAGATACCATCAAACACATTCATATCACACACACACCCAGCACTCACACTTATCTACAGACAGGCTCGCACAGATACCATCAAACACATTCATATCACACACACACCCAGCACTCATACTTATCTAGAGACAGGCTCGCACAGATACCATCAAACACATTCATATCACACACACACACACACACACACACACACACGCACGCCCCAACGCACACGCACGCATACACGCACACACACACGCACGCACACACACACGCACGCACACACACACGCACGCACACACACACAAACACACACACACACACACACACTTCATCTCCACACACTCACACCCTGGTCTTCCTTTCCCATGGATCCCCCCTCCCAAAAAGAGGGGGAAGGGGGGGGGGGGGGGGGGAGAGGAGGGGTTGGCGCGTGAGGCAAAAGATTCGGTTACACCATAGAACTCGAGAAAGGGCTGTTGATTTGCAATTGCATTTGGCTATATGCTTTTCATTTATATTGAGTGTCTCTGTATCAAGTAAAATTGTGACCCTCCATCACTAAATGAGTCTGTTGCGCAGTCGAGTCATTTTGCGCAAACCGCCCACAAAGGAGGTTGGGGTTGTAGTGGTCGACTTCGAGATTTTTATTTATTTGGCTTCTCTAGTCCCTTCTTCATTGTATGAGTAAGTTTCGTTTTTGAAATCAACGTGTAAGAGTATGTTTTATGATGTTTTTTGGATGTGGTGGTAAATCATTTACAACCGATCATCGACATCAGGCATTTTCTCAAAGTTTCATAGCCGCCACCGCAACAGATCGACGCGGGAATACCCTAGGCTGCCAACCAAAGCCAAATTTGATTCGCTGGTGGTTGCTTCATCTCTGTAGCAAAGTTCATGAGTCTACAATAAGGGTTGCTAAGGTAAAAAGGGGAATAATGTATGTAAACTTGAAACGCGTGTTTCTATTTAAAAAAAACGTATTTTTAGGGTGTCTATCATCAAAGTCACGTGAAATCGTATAGGGTAGTGATATTTTTATGAATCTTGCACCATTGAAAAGCTTGCTGTGTGCTTTTTTTGAAAACATACATATCTCAAAATGTTCAAAATGCAACGAGTGACTCATTTTGTATGGAGGGTCGCAATTCTGCTTGAAGCTTCAAAGTGATCATATTCTAGATACAGTAGGCCTAAAAAATGAAGAGTCAACTTCAGAAAAATTCGTTTGATGACATAAATAAAGCGCTGCTATTGTATTGAATGCTCATGTGGTGCCTGGTACTGAAGAACGTTAATAATTTACGTGTAAGAAACCGGATTTGTAATTTCTTCAACACAGCTGGGCACGTCTAAGGGCTGCGTGACTGGGGACCTTTGCTTCTACAACCAAGATGGCGACTTCATCGATTGCCGCGCGGAGGGGTCGGTAAGTGGTGAGGTACTTGCTGAGTCCACATATACTACCATGGACCTTGTAATCCGTAACTTACTTCTCCACCAATTTGATACAAGAGGAATTAAAAAAGAGAGTAAATATTCATTCATCCATAGACAGGGGCGGATCAGTTCAGTTTGGAGGGGGGGGGGGGGGGGGGGGGGGGGGGAGTTTTCAAACTTTTTTTAGGAGCGGGGGGGGGGGGGGGGTAAACGTGCTCAACCGAAACGTGAAAGCGGGGGAAGGGTGGGGGAGAACCTATAAGAGTGGGGGGGGGGGGGGGGGGGAACCTCTAAAAGCGCACGGAGCTCAACCGAAGACTAAAAGCGGGGGGGGGGGGGGGGTGGGGGTGTTTGGGACTGCAAAATGGTCCAATCTAACGCATTCTGATGGTGATCATTACCAGTTTCAGGCAGCAGATTTTGTTACTGAAAATAATATATATTTTCTTTTTTTCTGTTGGGGGGGGGGGGGGGGGGGTGTTTTCCGGAAAGCCCGGAAACCCACCCACCCTCGTCCGCCCCTGATAGAATATCGTGCCCACTCTTATGGGAAAAAAATAATCGTGTGCACATATTTGTACTGCACTCTCTCTCTCTCTCTCTCTCTCTCTCTCTCTCTCTCTCTCTCTCTCTCTCTCTCTCTCTCTCTCTCTCATGAGAAATGGCATCTTGGTAAAGACAGATTGGAGGTGGTAAATGAGTACAAATATCTCTCCCTCGGGGCATTGTTTACGACAAGACTGTCATTCCACTTACTGCAGCGCGATCTGGCACAGAGAGCAAGGGTTGGTATGTTTCAAGTTATAAAATGCTGTGCAAGTCTTGGTTATGCTACGGCCAGTCTGTTTTTTAAGCTCTTTGATGCGCAAGTGCTACCCATTTTGCTATATTCCTCTGAGCTGTGGGGTCTGTATAATTGCTCTGCAATCGAAATGAACCACCTTCAAGCGTTGAAAAACTTCATGCATGTACCTGTAATAACCCCCAATTTGATCATCTATGGGGAATCTGGAAGGTACCCATTGTACATTAATTCTACGATCCGATCTATTAGATACTGGCTGAGAATTCTGAGAATGGACTCGAGCCGATTACCACGAAAAGTGTACAATATGATGTTGTATTGCTCTGTAACAGAAAATTGGGCGTACAGTGTGAAACATTTGTTGGAGAAACATAATTTCAATCATGCGTGGGAAGTACAAGTCGTACAGAATGAACCGTCTTTTTTTTAGATCTTTAAAGGAAAGCCTCATAGCGGAGTATACTACTAATTGGCGAGAGGGGTTGAATCGCAGTGACAGGTGTTCCTTTACAGAAGGTTCAAACAAGAATTTTGTCGAGAGACCTATCTGCAAACCATTGACAAAAAGATATTTCGAGATACATATATTCGTTTTCGCTGCGGATTATCATATTTATTTGTCCACCAGAATCGATTTAAAGCTCAATCTTCAGCAGTGTCTACCTGTCCAGCCTGTTATGAAGTTGATGAAACAGAAGAACACTTCCTGCTCGAATGTCCAGTTTATGCTGATCTGCGACAGATGTACATATATGATGTGATTGAACCCCACGAAACTGTCAATATTAAGAACCTGCTGTCTATACAAGATATAAAAATGATAAAATCAATAACAAGGTACCTGCACCATGCAATTCAAAGGAGACACGAGGCTGTGAGAATTGCGTCAACCGAAGTTTTCTATTTGTAATGTTGTGATGGGCCAGTTGCCTAAGCAAATAAACCCGTTCGTTCGTTCGTTCTCTCTCTCTCTCTCTCTCTCTCTCTCTCTCTCTCTCTCTCTCTCTCTCTCTCTCTCTTTTTCTCTCCTCTCCTCTCCTCTCCTCTCCGCTCATGTTCTTTGAGACTGATCCTATCCATTCCCCCTCTACCACTTGACATGATGTAAATATTAATCAAAGGAAAGTTGTTCCACACAATAAAATGACAATAAATTTGAGTACATTTGCAATTTCTTTTTTCCAGAGCGTCCAGATTCCCGCACATCCCAAAGACATGCAGTGTATCCTTTCTGTTGTCTGACTGTTACACTAACTTTAGACCCTTCCCTGCTAACACCACAAATTCAGCTTTCGGTACTTCGTATGAAATAATGTAATGACTGTTAGACCCAGTTGTCGTATAGGACAGAGAAAGCGTCGTACTGAAGTGGAACAAATGTGACCCGTTTTCATGAACCGAGTCTTAACTCGTACGCAGCAAAAACACAGTAGAGGCTGACAAAGGTGATGAGAGGGGATTTTGTGCATTTTGACGTTTTGGCAAAACTGAATCCTACATAGGCCTACACTTAATTTTCATGATGGAATGTTGGAAAGTTTTTTTTAAGGCTGAAAACCCCCCCAAATTGCACTTTATTGCACCTACCCATTCAAAAGAAGTATACATTCTCATCCTCCGTTTTGCATTTTTAGTTGAATAATAACAATCATTTGTTGTCAAGATCAAATACCTTCCATTTATTTATCATTTTATGTTCAGAATATATTTCTCTTCCAACCTGCCAAATTTTGAGCTGATGCATGCAATAAAGAGACCCGTTGCTAAGGAAAATCTGTGGATAAAGGTGTTAAATCTTAGACCCTTTATTTCTCAAAATGTCCGTCAGCACACCACTCCTCTTTGAGTGAGCATAACTTGAACAGTTTTTGGAGTAGAAAATTGATTTTTATGTCAAATGAAAGATACATTTTGCAGATTTTGAACACGCAAATATATCAACATTTCATTTTTGCGAGTTAAGACTCAGTTTGTTAAAACGGGTCACATATCAAAGACGGGAGACTCCAGGTTGTAGTCCTGCCTGAACAGCGATACCTCAGCATGTAGATGAAGAACTATCTTGTACTCCAAACGCTCTTGTACGAGTGGGTGGTGGGTGGGTTGCGCGTAGATGTATGTAGGGGAAGGAGTGTGTGCGTGCATTTATGTGTGTGCATGAAGAGGGTGCGCGCGCTAGCTTGCGTGCGTGTGGGTGGGTGGGTGTAGTGTTAATCCATTCTGCTTGTCCTTGACCGAGAGAGGCCTTCAGACGGGTGCGAGACTGGTGCTGGTGGTGGAAAAGGACGCCACCTTTCAGTCTCTTCTCCAACACAGCGCCTGCCAGAAGCTCGGACCCAGCATTCTCGTCACGGTACGTGGTCAAAACAAGGGGACCGGGGGCGGGCCAAGGCCTTGTAGAAGGTTGCCAGTAGAACTGTTTTGAAACGATGCAAGTGTGCGCCTGACCGTGCGTGAATGCGTATAATACCATGTGTGTTGGCGTGCATGCATATGCTTGCCCACGTGTTTTAAAACTTTTTACAGCAACCAAGCCCTCGAAGTCATTTTCCTCTACTTGTCTGTGTAAAACGGTGGCATATGCATTCTGGTATTCATTCAGAGCGAATCAGATTAACCAACATGAATGTATGGGAAAACGTTGGAGATTTGAGCAAAGTGTTTTTAAAAAGTCGTTGCGTTTCTGTGAATCAATTCCGAGTGATCTTAATAAAAGCTACTGTGTGTAACACGAATAGATTGCCCAAGGAAGAATCCCTTCGCCAGCCGACTGTCATTTGGAGACACTTTTATCCTTCCTCCTAAATTTCAGTAAATTCCATAAACCTCAAGGCCGTTTACACGAGGAAGAGCATGCCCATTTCACGAGGTTGCAAATGCTGAAATAGAAGCTTCGTCTTCTCCATCAACGTGTTCTCTCTGCACGCTACACTCACGAACTGCCGTGTCTTACATGGCATCAGGGCAAGGGCTTCCCCGACATCGGAACACGACTGCTGCTGCGTAAACTCTGGGACAACTTTCAGCTGCCCACTTTCGTCCTGGTGGACGCAGACCCCCATGGTAGGAGTGAATATATGAATGAACGAATGAATGGATGAATGAAAGTGTTGCGGCTTACAGCCTTTGTACCCCGTGTAAGGCCATAGACTATAAAAATGACTGGAGCTGGCTATAGTTGGAGAAAGTCTAATCTTTATTTCCCGAGTTATTCGCCTTTTACAAATCGTGCAGGGAGACGGACTTTTTTCTTACATCTAACCCACAGGGGTTTGACACTCGCAAGAAATGAACCCTGCCCTCAGCTGATATTTTGAAAGGGCCCCTGCCCATGATCGATTTCATTAACCCTCTTCACCCCAGAAGTCCCAAAGAAGTCTGAATAAATGGCCCTGCACGTCCGCCATGTCTAGCAGGATACACTTCGTACAAATGTGGGGGAATTGGGAAGGGAATAGGGATCGAGGGACTATTTTTCAGTAGATTCTTAGCCTTAAAAAAATGCCCATTATCCGAATTATTTTTTGTGTCAGGGGTACTGGGATGAAGAGAGGACAGATAAGTTAACAGTGGACCTTTGAACCCAGAGTGGGCCCTGAAGCAGTAATATGGAATCTAATTTGTCTTGCGCACACAGGTGCTCTCAGAATGAAAGTGCCCCCACAGCCTCTTGCTTACTGTTTGATGTTGGAGGCTGTCATGCATGTCCAGGTGCGAGACCCAAGGGTTGTTTTCCATGGATGGTTTACTGGAGAAGTATTCAGACACTCCCCATTTTGTATGCTTTAAACATGGTGATCAATATTACAACCATTTTGAACTTGAGACTTGTGTCAAATGTACTTCCTTTTGGGACCAATAGATACATCTATCAGTCAATTCCACAAGATGGTTCAAGGCGAAAGTGATCTTCATGCAGTGTATGCCATGAAATAATTTGCAACATGCTATGCAACATGCATCTGAAGACAAGAAGGTAGACAGCGACTGTCAAATACAGACTTCTGCTGTCCAGCCACAATGTTCTCTCATCGATTTATTTAGGGTCGTCCGAGCTTATTTTAATACTCGTAGGCTGATCTGAGCTAGAAACAGTTGACAGTCCCCTGCTTGAAGTCCATTAACTCACGAGGACACATGTGGCATAAGGTCTCTTCCACTTCTGTTCCAGGTGTTGAAATCATGACCGTGTACAAGTATGGCTCCAAGGCAAGATACTTCCCTTTATCTCTAAACGGGGTGATGGATGGTTGGATTGAGGAAGGGGGGGGGGGGGGGGGGGGGGGAAACAGAGAGAGAGACAATCAATCCATACAAAGATATAACTTGTGGATTATCTGTGGCAATGTCGCATTGAATGAGTATTTCTAGTCATCGAGAAAGAAAGCATTGCGTTCTGGAGAATTTACAGTTTAAGACCTTCTTTGGAAAGCTTTGTACAAATATACACTTTTGGCTCTAGTTACAGCTTCACTGTTGTTACTCAAGAGTTTTCATAGGATCATGATCAGGTAGAGCAAGGTGCAACATCAAGTACCGTTCTCTCAAATCTTGCAACACAGGACAATTCAACATGAAATGGAATTTATCTTCATCTTTTTCTCTACACAATGGAGAGAGAGAGAGAGAGAGAGAGAGAGAGAGAGAGAGAGAGAGAGAGAGAGAGAGAGAGAGACAGAGAGAGAGAGAGAGAATAGACGGAGTGACCATTGATGGACAGGTGAATGGACATACTGACAAGTGGACAGGCCGAGCAAAAAGGACATGAAACCATGCCCTTGTCATGACAGGCTCATGCCTTTGAGAACGAGTACCTGGCTGTACCAAGCATCAAATGGCTCGGCATTCTCCCTCACGACATTACAAGGTACGCCACTCACCATCCACTGCCTAACTTGGATTCCATTGGTTCAGTACCCAACATTTTGGGGGAAAGCAGTGAAAAGGAGCACACACCGCTCATTATCATTCCTTGCATTGTAAGGAGGCACGTTGCACACAATACAAACACACAAGGAAAATTCACATACATTTTTATTGTTCCAGATGCCCTTGTTTTTGTTTTATAAATTATAACCACTAAAAAAGCCCATACGACTCACATGCTTGACCTTGACCTTCAGGTGACCTTCAAGGTCAAGGTCAAACAACTAAACCTACCAATGACATCATACACTAAGAAATGCTTTACACATTTTTCCTACCAAAATACATGTGACCTTGACCCAAGGTCAAGGTCATCCAAGGTCATGCAACACAAAGCTGTTAATTCAAGACATAGGAAGCACAATGGTGCTTATTGGCACTTTTTACCATGAGATGGTCACTTTTAGTGGTTCACTACCCCATTTTGGTCACATTTCATAAGGGTCAAAGTGACCTTGACCTTGATGATATGTGACCAAATGTGTCTCATGATGAAAGTATAACATGTGCCCCACATAAATATTAAGTTTGAAACAGTTATCTTCCATAGTTCAGGGTCAAGGTCACTTCAAAATATGTATACAATCCAACTTTGAAGAGCTTCTGTGACCTTGACCTTGAAGCAAGGTCAACCAAACTGGTATCAAAAGATAGGGATTACTTTGCCCTATATACCATATATAGGTCAGGTATCCAATCTCAAAAACTTCAGAGAAAATTGAGAAAATGTGAAAAATGACTGTTTTTTATACAACATTTATGGCCCCTGCGACCTTGACCTTGAAGCAAGGACAAGTCACAATGTATGTTTTTTGAGGCCTTGTCATCATACACCATCATGCCAAATTGGGTGTTGATAGACTTAATAGTCTCTGAGAAAAATCCAACGTTAAAGTTTTTCACGGACGCCCGGACGGACGACACGGGTGAGTACATAGACTCACTTTTGCTTCGCATGCGAGTCAAAAATGCACGTTACACTTTTTTACCCCCTACCAAAACACAAGGATCAATCTCTGTAGGATCAGCAATGGTTGTGTACAAAAAAGACCTATATTTTGTTATAAGAATTTATAAATGTATTTATAACACTTACAGTTACAATGTTTCTGGTGATAAGTGGCATATTTACACATGCAAAAACACTGCCGGCATGACAAGATTAATTTTAAAAAACTAATAAAACTACAGATTTCTTAATAGTCTTATAGCATTCAGCATCCATTTATATACAAACAAGCAAAATTTATACGTTCTATCTTTATTCTTAGTCAGATTGTAATGAGGAACAAAAACATTACCGTAGAAATGATAACCACTTTTTGAGAAATTTGACTTTAATGTTTGAGAAAGTTTACACTTGTATAACAATTGAATTATAACAGATACACTTTTCTAACATGATTTTTCAAATTTGGCATCCATTTCTACATTTATATGCAAGCAAAATTTGAGGTAATAATCGTCATCCTAAGTCAAACAAATTCCAAGGCAAAAGCATCAACCTTAAAAAAAATTCACAAATTTGTCAGAAACACGACATGTGATCATGGAGGCAGAATGAAAAAGTCAGCAATGTCCATGTAGAAATGCAGTAAAGTCTAGGTGAGTAGAGAACTCCCTCCTGGCTCTCGAGTTGCTGACTTTCTGCTCGACAGGCCTCCTCCAATCTCTTCCGCTTTGCTTTTGCACGCTCAGAGGATTTTCTGGTGGCCGACTTCACCCTTACATCATCTTCTCTCTGGGCATTCTGCACTGCCAGCTCTCCTCCCAGCAACTCCATGACAGCCAGATGTGGAGAAGACCCCTTGTAGAACTTCTGGACACAGATTGCAAACAGAAGTGTCCACCCTGCGGCGGCCAGTCCATCTCTCCTTGGGACAATATCTTCCAGACGAGGGAATGGAAAGACTTATTGGAATTTAGAGTTTTCCCAGCAAGGCATCTCTGCAGCAACTGGAGATCTCCCAGGCGCTTGTCCACTGGCACAAGTGCCTCAGCAATGTCCCTAGGTAGAGGATGGGAGTGAGCTTTGGGCTGCTTGTCTTCTTAAGCTCTCTTGTAGAAGCACCGTGTCCTTTTCCCTGGAGTGGATGCAGGACACCTGTCATGTTGAGGATCTTCATCTGTTGACGGTGTGGAAAAAAGAGGCCCACACAGCATCTACCATCCCAGTCAGGTCACCAGGGTGGTCTTTGATGGCCCTTCCATAATAGTTGGCGAGCTTGATAATCCGAGCTTCAGTCAGGTTACCCTGCCCACCGATGGGAGTATGCTGTGCCTTCCTCTTCACCAGTTTTCCCGAGTGCTGTCCCCATTCTCTTGGTGACATGGTTCACACGATCTTCTGCACATCCACTCCCTTACCATATTCTTTGGCCTGATTCACTCTGGAGTGTGCCTTCCCATCCCCCAACATGTCCACATACCTGAAGTTGTGCAGAGCTTCAGACCTGCTCCACAGAATGACAGCAGCCTCTACCTCCATCGCCTGGGAAGAGCAGTGAACTGTCTTCTGGCACTACTCTTCGTGCTTTCCCTTCCACTCTTTAAACTCTGCAGAGTCTGCTTTAGGCCCCATCTCACATCCGTGGCAATAGGTTGAGTCACAAAGTTTACAAGTCCTGAATAAATCTATCACAGTGGCAATACCATTGTGTGAAGTTTGCCCTCACTTCTGGCAGCTTCCATCCAGGTGTCCATCAGGTTTTGGTTCACCAATGTTCATCTCGGCGTACAGCACTTGCACTTGCTCCGCTGCCTCCTGAAGGTGCTTGTCAGCTGCCCGGTGAGCTCCTGAGTGGACAGCCTTCTGGTAGAACTGCCAAGTCTTCAGGTGCATGGACGGCAGCATATTCATCAAAGCAAAAAAAACTTCAATTGGATAAATCCAATTCCTGTCAAGGTTGCTGCTATGACAAGGCCGCGGTTGACATCAAATCCTGTGCGTGGTGCCAGTCTTGGATGAAGTTGCGAGTTCACTGATGATGGTGCTACATGTCAAACATTGAACTTGAAGCTGGCAACCAGAGCCCATCCTGCTGTTTTGACCATCACTCGATAGGATTGCTCAGAGCTCTCACACTCAAAGGCAGAGAATAGTTCGTTCAGACTCTTCATACCGACAACGAGGTTGACATCCGAAAGGCCTGCGCTCATCTCGCTAACTCTTGCAGTAGCACAGTGGAAGGGATGCATTTTCTTTGCGGACACCGATTTGTTTGACGTGGAAGCCGTTGGTGTCAATTTCCCATGTCTGGAAGCAGATTCAGTCGACGTGGAGGCTGTTTGTGTAAAAAAATCCAGGTATGGAGGCCAATTCAGTCTACGTGGAGGCCGTTGGCGTCAATATTTCAAATCCGGAGGCCAATTCAGCTGTTGTGGTGGTGATCGGTGCTAATTCCCCAACTCTGGAAGCTGTTGGCTTCAAATACTCACCTCTGGAGGCAACAGCCGATAGATCACCTGATTCTAGCTTGTGTCTTTTTCTTTTTCCCATACCGGTGTTTACTGCCATTTCTTCAGCTTTTTCTGCATTTTTGCGTGCTACAGTGATCAAACAAACATTTTGACTCGGCTGATGTAGGCAATTTGTTCGACATGGAAATAGCCAAAAGTTGCTCTGAGCGTTTCCGTTTGGTACTTCCGCTGTGATCTCGCTCTGGCCTTGTGAAATATGTCCAATTACAGCCTAGTTAGCAAGCAGACCTTTTCACAGCTTTCATTGGTTAGCACGGGCTTAGTATTTTTGCTTCGTGTTCCTCCGTATTGCATTCCTTTCCTCCAGAAAGTCGCAACCTAAAGCCGAGTGATGCCGCTACGCACCGATACCAAACACGAAGCATGTTTTCAGGAGAAAGATGCAGTATCCAAGCACTCAAAATGACACTTTTTGACTTCCAGGTTAGGTTTTTTCACAACTTTAGTGATGGGTACCAAATAAAAATTGAAGGAATGAAAAGCTCGCAAATTGATTGTGCAGTGTTAGATCATGTAGACCTCATTTCCAAGTATAAATAAAGGTACCTGGGTGTGCTGCAGTTACATGTTAGTGTGTGTACCAGTATTCTGTTCAGATCTCACTGGCCACCATGATGTGCAGTAATTGTCATGGAACAACAAGCAGCAGTCACTTGACAGTGTGGCCTTTTCCAGACTGGGGCTGCCAGATTCGGTCACCATTCCTCTCAGCCAGAATGACATCAGCAAAGCCCAGGACCTCCTTGGTCGACCCTTTGCAGTCTTGGACTGGGACTTCACTCAAGAGGTCAGCACTTTATAGTCATGATTTACAACCCTGTGTGGGTTGGGGATGAGAATAGAACCACCATGTCTCCCCATGCGATTCATTAATTATATTGAACTAGGGGAATCAAGACTCCTACTCCGATCAGCTCATGATTTTCATTAACAATTACCTCAAATAGCCTTACAGTAGCCAAGAGACCATAAAGAGTAATACACTTATTCTAAATGTGCATGTTTGTCACACATCTCTAGAGCAACTGCAGTGTTAAGATCAGCCAAAAAATGGAATGATGGCCCCCTCATGCATTCATAAAAGGTTTGCCATAATGAAGCATCATCACAGAGCAAAGGTAAGTTTTAAGGCCATCTTTGAAAGATGCCCAATGTGGAGTGAGATTCAAGAAGCCAAATCCATTATCTTGGTCCCCCTTCACCAACATGTGTGGACCACATTCTGATACTGGGATGGTCCGTTTCTGGCCATATTTGTGGGTGATGCATGCCACATTTCACTTCACAGATGCAGAGCATGATCCAGATGGGCCGGAAAGCTGAGATTCAGAGCCTGGATTCCATCTCAACAAGCTTCCTCACCAATGTTTTTCTGCCCAGCAAGCTGCAAAAGTACACTTAAGTAGGTGGAAAAACAAACCTTTCACAACAAACAACGTTGAAGATTTCAGGAATTTTATTCCTTCGTCTCAGAAGCTGCCACTGAAGTCATTTCACCATCTGCTCCACCTGAAGTTAAAATGAAAAATGGAGTAAGTAGGCGAAGAATTTCTAACATTCAAATAATATCACAACAGGAAAGTGTGCAAATAAATTATTCAGATGAAGCAAAAAATAAATGCAAATATTTATGAAAAATGCACAATCCGTTACAATTACTTTGTTAACAATTTTCCTTTTAAGATCAAAGACTTCCTAGTTTCTTTTCTTTAATTGACAGATGCAACAGTTGTTTTCAGGACTTGGAAAAAACATCTCACTTCAGTTGTTCCCCAAACAAAACTATCCCATGTTATTTTAGACTTTTCAGGTTGTTAAAAAAAAAACTTTCGAGCATTAGTACTTGTTTATGACAACTCCTTTTCTAATCTCTCTTTAGACACACAACCACAAGCCATGGCAGTTTGAAATATTGAATCAATACAAGACAAATAAAAGCTTTTCACTTTACCTGTTTATACAATCTTCTTTATACATTTGTTCTCCTTGGTTACTAGCTCACGTTTAGGGGCTGGTTAGCAGGTGGTTATCTGGTATCAGAAGCTTTGTGGACACAAGGCCCAGTATGGTTTACAGACGGCTGTAGCTTTGCCACAGCTAGTTTACCCCAACACAGGTGCATCCAAGGAGCTTTTACCTGAGAAATGCATCTCTGCAAGCAGCCACCTGCTAAGTCATAAGGGCACCCTGTGCCCGCTAAGGCTGGTCCGTGGTTAGAGGGCGTTACCTTGCTCCCTTTGTTTAGCCAGGTAGGCACAGTGCTTCAGGCAACATAGTTCCACACTTCCCCGCAGGACTGCAAGCCGTTTGGTTGCCTATATTACCAAATTTTAGCGGGGAGTGTTGAAGTTCATTTTCACTTTCAAGTTAAAAAAAACAAAAACATGTACAAAAACAGTGAAAGGCATCTTCTCTGTCATTATTCACACAATCTTCAATTATTACAGTGGGTGCAGTTCTGAAAAGATAAAGTTTGAAAACTCAAAAATCAAAACTTTTACGCAAAACAGAAAAGGACTTTGAAGCAGGCAAGACTGTTTTCAGTGAAGCTTTCACAAACTTCTCTTAGATATGGGCTAGCTATTCTGTACTGCTTTTGCAGTAAACAGCATTAGAGATGGTTTAGCTGCTTTGTCTCAAAGGTGTATCTTGCATTTATGTAAAAGACGTAATAATATATTACATATCTACACTTTTATGTAAATAATTACATACAAAAGCAAGAACCAAGTCATTTGACACATTTTATTAGGAGTCCAACTTTGCTCAGTGTTGAGGTTCAAATGTGGTGCCAAATAAAATTCTACGCAAGTAAAACACTACATCAATGACAAGAAAGCACTGCTTAAGTATGCAAATGCATTTCCCCTTTATTTCACCGTGCCTTCTCTTCAAGCTGACACACATTTCAAGGGCTACACTTCACAGTCAACTGACATCGACGAACACATAAATCAATATCTTCTGAAATGAGAAATGTTAGGTTAATGGACCCGTCCTTTACTCATGTCATTCTGGCTTGCTGTCAACTCTCATTCGATATCGTGAGTTCCTTGAGATGTTGATCGTTGAAGTAAAAGGTTTATTTAACCGTTTGATTTTGTCAGAAACTTCATTACTTGCGCTTTTATGAAATTTATTGTAGAATTGATGTTCACCTGTTCCCCCTTTTTTAACCCTAGTTTCGACTGAAAGTTGGCAGCTTTCCTTTTAGCATAAACAAAAACAATACAAAGAGGTGAAAGTACATTTAGTTCCCCTTTATCAGAACAGAAATTATAGTTGCGAATTGACATCTGGGTAATACAAGAACACGTTTTTAAAATCAACATAGAGCTCAGACTGAATGTCAATTAGAAAATTTTTTTTGGTTTAAACGAACTGAAATGACAATTCAGTTCTCACATCTCTAGCTCTACAACCTAAAAGACAACATTTTTTTACACCAATTCAGTACTTGAAACTATTCCCACAGTTGCACCTAACTCCGCGCACCAATTGCCACAAATGCTTAAAACATGAATGGTAGTGAAAAGTACCTCAATAAAAATGATACTGGTGATAAAGGTCTGTGAATGTGATCTGCTCAGCAGGTTAGAACCTGCTGGTCACGGGTTGACGGTCACCATGGCCATCAGTCTCAGTAGCCACCACGGCTGCCACCATAGGGGTGAGACCGGTACTGGCCCTTGCTTCCTCCCCTTGAAGCGGCAGGCTTCACCGGGCCTCCTGAGCTGGGTGCTCCCCAGCCACCATCACCTGCAACACACAGACACTCAACATCTGCAAGAAACACACTGAAGAGCAACTCATTTTACGTGCAACACATTAACAAGAAGGGCAAAGCCCATACGACTCACATGCTTGACCTTGACCTTTATATGACCTTGACCTTCGGGTGACCTTCAAGGTCAAGGTCAAACAACTAAACCTAGCAATGACATCATACACTAAGAAATGATTTACACATTTTTTTCCTACCAAAAAAACATGTGACCTTGACCCAAGGTCAAGGTCATCCAAGGTCATGCAACACAAAGCTGTTAATTCAAGACATAGGAAGCACAATGGTGCTTATTGGCACTTTCTACCATGAGATATAGTCACTTTTAGTGGTTCACTACCCCATTTTGGTCACATTTCATAAGGGTCAAAGTGACCTTGACCTTGATGATATGTGACCAAATTTGTCTCGTGATGAAAGTATAACATGTGCCCCACATAATTATTAAGTTTGAAACAGTTATTTGCCATAGTTCAGGGTCAAGGTCACTTCAAAATATGTATACGATCCAACTTTGAAGAGCTCCTGTGACCTTGACCTTGAAGCAAGGTCAACCAAACTGTATCAATAGATAGGGCTTGCTTTGACCTATATACCACTTGTAGCTGAGGTCGCCATTCTCAATAACGTGGGAGAAAATTGGGAAAATGTGAAAAATGACTGTTTTTGAGACCACATTTATGGCTCCTGTGACCTTGACCTTGAAGCAAGGTCAAGTCACTATGTATGTTTTTTGAGGCCTTGTCATCATACACCATCATGCCACATTTGGTGTTGATAGACTTAATAGTCTCCGAGAAAAATCCAACGTTTAAGTTTTTTACGGACGCCCGCCCGCCCGCCCGCCCGCCCGGACGGACGGACGACACGGCTCAGTACATAGACTCACTTTTGCTTCGCATGTGAGTCAAAAATGTACAGAGCCATTCAACATCCACAACTTACACAAAGTCACTCTCTCAATTGCAATACTTGCAGACCATTTTAGCAACACATATGATGCCTCTAAATACAACATTCAGAACTACCAACACAAAGTTTTTCAATGCCTGCAGCATATATGCACTAAGCCTCCAAGATCAGGAAGAGAGATGGGTTGATGAAAATTTATGGCCCATCAGCTTTTGCAGGCTATTTAAGGCTTATGATCATGAAAAAAGAGAATTCAATAAATCACAATTTCTGAAGTTATTTGTCTCCTATGACATGCATAGGGAGACATGGTGCATCAATTCTTACCCTCAGGAGGAGAGAGAGGCAATGCTACATATACACAGTAATTTTGTTGGCCTAACTTTCCAGCTGGCATATCCATTTTCCTTATACAGATTAATAGATGAAAGCTAAGCAGGGAAGTGAAAAAACAGCTTGGAATGTGACAGAAAGCAAAACCAAATATAGGAGGCAAGAGCAGGTTGGGGGTTTGTGTGTGTGTGTGTGAGAGAGAGAGAGAGAGAGAGAGAGAGGCTAGGCATGTTCCAAGTTTAGGAGACTGAGGGGCCCTGGACAGGCCAGTCAGCACTATGGGCTTGAAGTTGGTGTGTGGCCATATTCGACATGGGCAGGCCCATGGCCCCAGCAGGACGCTGGCACTACAGGCTGCACGCTGGAAACTGTTCCACATGTCAGAGAGCAATGGTCTGTGGCTTCTTCTTCTTCGTTCTCCTTGTACCTAGGATGAAATGCGTATGTGACCGCTTTCAAGTTCCCACACATATTTTGGTTATCACATTCCGTCTTCGGGCAGGGATCAGTCTACTAGTGCACCCTGCGACATTGACACATTGAAAAACGACCGATCGAAAATGTTTGTCGTAGGCCTGCTGACACACCAACCTTCAGTACTACTAGTGCGCCACCACATTTACAGTGCACTATATCGAAGACTGTACATTCACATTTTCCTTTGTGTTTGAGGTTATAAAAAGTACGAAAACTTCAGTCTGGACAGACTAGGCTCTACACCTCAATCTACCGCCGCTTGTAATCCTGCGCAGGTTAGTGTGAGGGGTGGCCCCGATATAATGTGTCTCCATTTGGTGCTGGACACAAGTACACGGCACCATTCTTCAAGCATGTTCATTCACAAGTTGGCAATAAAATCATGGCCAACTGACATTTGGTCTGAGGTGTCCAATGACCCATACTTTTTTGGAGCCAGGCTGAACCCTGTGCGTGCTTTGAAGTGGAACTTTTGTTCCTGTAGCCGGCACTGCCCTGTTTCAGATGACAGCGTCAGAATCTTTTACGTCTGTGCTAGATGGAATGCATGCATCACAAACTAGACCTCATTTAAACCTTGTTTACACTCATTAAAAAAGTAGGATTGTATGCCCATTGCAGGTGCCTCAAACCTGCTAGCATCAAGCCAAAAATATAAGCCAAAGAGTGGCAGCGAACCCACAACTGTCACTTTTACAGGCATTGCACACAGGCACTCTAGACCACTGCACCATGGACACTCTATGTGGTCTGTGGTGTGACGCCGATTCGGCTAAGTTTGCAACCTCTGGGTGAATGGGATCAAGTGAGTTCCAGTGGTTGGAGAGTAGGGTGGCAAAGAGCAAACTGCATCACATCACTAAAATCACTACTTGTAGCATTGGGCATCATAATCAAAATTAGACAATACCTTGCAGACATCCATGCGTGACCACCCTCGCCATGCTGAAATCACTGTGCTGGAACAGAGTGACGAGAACTAGTCCGTGACAAGCTCCAGTACGTCCAAGATCCAGCAGTCGCTTCTCCAGGGATGCTAGGGACGACTCTTTTGCTTCGATGACTCCAGTGTTGAACAGGTCCTCTTCATGCTGCTTCAAAAGGCGCGTGGCTGGCAGGCACCTCCACACACCCTCCACCAGTGCTCGACCTAATCCACATGAACATTTTTTTTCTTTTCATGTTGTTGATATTGCTGTTGTGCAACCTTTAAACACCCTTTTTATTATATAAATTTAGTATCATTACACGGGGATGAGGAGGATGTTTTCATGATGCTACAGGGTTCCATTGCAGATTGAGACTATGTGGCAGTCACACTCTGCCAATCACAGAACTTTTCTACACTTGCATGAATAAAGCCCTCAATCTCGCATTTACACCGTTAATGATACTCTGTTGCGTGGCTATGAATTTGGCATTTGGCCCTAAGCAAACCCACCACAGGCAGCATCTAGTTGGAGCCATAAAATCCTGCTATGGCAATGCCGGGGTTTGAACCCACAACTTTCAAACCACAATCCCTCCCACTAACCACTACGCAATTTGCGCTGGTACATAAACATGATAAAATCCACTTGCATTTAGTTTTTACGACTGAATCATGCAGCGAGACCACTAGAAACAAGGGGAATATGTTACTTTCAAAAGCAGAGTCAAGTTTGGTAGTCTGCAAAATTGTGTGTCTAGTGCCTGTCTGTGGGGGTGTGGGAATAAAATTGTGTTTAAAAGCAAAGATACTTGACACTTACTAGTACTTCCACTAGTCATGCACGCGTAGTTGTGGTGGACTGCACTGAAGGGCGTGGTCCTGAGCTCNNNACACACACACACACACACACACACACACACAGACAGACAGATAAAGTCTGTAGGACCTCCAGTAAACCTGGAGGGATAAGTCCTACATCTACTTCAGCTAAAGTCTTTGGGCACCAGGAGTCCTATATCTACTTATGGTACAGTGTTAGAGCACAGAGAGTCCTGCATCTTCTCCTGAGGGGGTCCTGAAGGAGCTTTGCAGCCACTCCCAGTCCCGAGGTGATGTGTTTGTGTGTGTGTGTGTGTGTGTGTGTGTGTGTGTGCGCGTGTGTGTCCATCTATTCCTGATGAAGTCCAGGGGATCTTGTACTCCTTCAGGCAGTGGTACCTCTGGAAGCAGGGGTAGAAGCACAAAGGTACACTACACCTCCTGCAGACAAGCTGTGTCTGGTGCCTCTTCACACTCCTGTCTGAGCAGACGACAGTGTCTGGTCTGGAGGGCTGGCCAGAGGGCAGGTGGGCTGGATTGATGGCGATGTAGTATTCCCCCTTGATGAGTGGCTGCCTCCCATGGTGTCCAGAACTTCCTGACTGGATGCCCTCCAGCATGCCATGGACGATCTTCATCCAGAAACCGCTGGCCTTGATCGACCCCTTCTTGAGATGGCACAGGATCAAGGCATTGCAAAAGCAAATCTCCATGAGGTAGAAGAAAACTTTCTTCCACCACTTGGTGGTCCTATGTTCTGTCATGTAGTATATGACATGGCCTTGTCAGCACGGTCTATTCCACCCATGTACTTGGTGTAGGCCTGGATGGCAGCTGGCTTGTCCACAATGCGCTTCTTGCTAGGATGGTATTTTGACTTGACTTCTTTCTGGAAGGTCAGGGTGCTGTGGACAGTGGTCATCAGGTCGACTTGCCTCTTGTCAAACCAGGAGATGTAGACGATGGGGTCATCTCTGTCAGGAGAGGATCCCTGGCTCGCAGCTTGGCTGACTTGACCCTCTCTGGAACCCCCTGGCGATTGAGACGCAGTGTTCCGCAGGTTCCAGTCCCACACTGAGCAAGTTCATGGAAGAGGGCTGGAGAGCTGAAGAAATTGTCCATGAAAACATGCCCTTTCCTAACAGGGGACTGACAAGGCTCTGGACCACCTCAAATCCCAGACCATGCTCTCGTGGTGCTGTCTGCTTTCACAGGTACAACTTCCAGTTCCAGACACAGCAGCCAGTCTTGGAGTCTGCCATCCCCCATCCTTTCAGGCCCCATTTGGTTGGCTTGGCTGGCATGTACTGCATGAATTCGGTTCTTCCTTTGAAAGAAACCATGCTCTCGTCCACTGAGATTTCCTTTGACGGAGCAAAATAACGCTGCCACTGAGGAATGAGCAAGTTGGCAAGGGGGCTTCACTTTGTAAATCTTGTCGTGGGCGAGGTCACCCCTGGCAGGAGCCTTCTCGTTGTCGGCCAGATGGAGAAATGACAGAATTCCCAGGAACCTGTTTCTGGACATGATCTTGCGGAACCCTGGCATCTCCAGAATGGGATCCATTGACCAGTGCAGGTTGTAGTTCGGCCGTTTGTCGACGCCCATCACCAACAGTACAGCGAGGAATGCCTTGATATCAACTGTCACTGTTTTCCCATTGCCGGATTCGCGAGTGGACTCCCCTTTCTTCGCTTCCATCCACCGTTCATATCTATTAGCCTCTGTGACAATCAGATCCACGACATCATCCGTGAAGAATAGTTGAAAGAGACCTGCCTCATCGATGTTGTCAGGCATGTTGATAGGCCCAGTGGGAGACGAAAAGTTCGGCAGCCATGGGTGATCATAGCCATCAGGTGCACCAGTGTACTCGGCCGAGTCATCTTCATCCAAGTCAGTCTCGGGATCAGGTTCCCCGGACCACAACACGTCAGTTGATCCACTTGCCTGGCCGCCCGTTCCGATAACATCTGCGTCAGTGAAGCCCTCGAACTCGTACTCAGAACCCGAATCGAAAAACACCTCTACCAGTGCTTCTAATTCTTCCTCAGTCGCCATATTGGAAAAAAAAAAGTTCAGTCACTGATACGACTGTCACGCAACTTCTTGGAAAATTCGTAGAAACTTCGCGGCAGGTGCTCGCGATTCAAAATGGCGCAGATCTCGTGACCACTGCGCGAGACAGTGACATTATTAGAGCCATGTGCCGCAAGGGCCGCGTTTGGCAGATAAACAGAGGGTCACTATCGGTCGGCGCATGGATGCGCTGATGGCACTCTAGTGAATGTAGCTGGTGGCGCATGAATGCACCGGCGGCTCTATAAAAGGTGAAAATGATTAATGAAGTTAGTTGAAAATAATATTGGCTAGTAGAGCTACAGAGCATAGAATACAGGACTCACAGAGCTGCCATAGTCATCATAGGCCTGGGAGGACGGGGGAGGGGGGGCAGCAGACCGACCCCTGGGAGCACCTCTGCCTGGAGGTGCTCCCCTGGAAGGAGCTCCACGTCCAGTTGGTGCCCCGCGCGAGGATGCTCCCCTGCCTGATGCTCCCCTGCCTAGGGCTCCCCTGCAAGCACAAGATGGAACTGACCAAGTTTTCTATTCAGACACACTTCCTGCTTTACTACAGAAAATAAAGCAGTCTATAGTTAAAAAATAGTTGACACTGATACCAAACATGAAGCATGTTTTGAGGAGGAAGATGCCGTATCCAAGCACTTAAAATAACACTTTTAGACTTCCAGGTTAGATTTTTTCACAACTTTAGCGATGGGTACCTCTCTAAACTAATTAAATAACAAGGGCAAAGCTCATACAACACACATGCTTGACCTTGACATGACCTTGACCTTCATGGTCAAACAACTAAACCTAGCAATGACATCATACACTAAGAACTGCTTTACACATTTTTCCTACCAAAATACATGTGGCCTTGACCAAAGGTCACCCAAGGTCATGCAACACAAAGCTGTTAATTCAAGACATAGGAAGCACAATGGTGCTTGTTGGCACTTTCTACCATGAGATATGGTCACTTTTAGTGGTTCACTACCCTATTTTGGTCACATTTCATAAGGGTCAAAGTGACCTTGACCTTGATGATATTTGACCAAATGTGTCTCATGATGAAAGTATAACATGTGTACTACAATGTTATGAAGTTTGGAAGAGTTATCTTCCATAGTTCAGGGTCAAGGTCACTTCAAAATATGTATACAATCCAACTTTAAAGAGCTCCTGTGACCTTGAAGCAAGGTCAATCAAACTGGTATCAAAAGATAGGGATTACTTTGCCCTATACACCATATATAGGTCAGGTATCCAATCTCAAAAACTTCAGAGAAAATTGGGAAAATGTAAAAAATGGCTGTTTTTTAGACAACATTTACGGCCCCTGCGACCTTGCCGCAAGGTCAAGTCACTATGTATGTTTTTTGACGCCTTGTCATCATACCAAATTGGGTGTTGATAGACTTAATAGTCTCCGAGAAAAATCTAACAAAGTTTTTTTTACAGACGCCCGAAACGGGCGAGTACATACTCACTTTTGTTTCGCATGCGAGCCAAAAAATGAAGGAATGAAAAGCTCGCAAATCGACCGTGCCCATGTTTTATTGAGACTATGTAGACCTCGTTTCCTAACTAAAAACTCAATTTTTGACGATTTTTCACGAAAGTGGCTACGCCGTGTGCACAAACATGACTAAAGATTTCTAGTATTTCTTGAAGATGCTGAAGGAGTTCATTTCCATTATAGGCACTGTATTTCTTTCAAATATGAGGTCAAGTAATCTTCACAAATTTGGTTGATGATAGTCCATTACTACAGTGCGGGCCTCTCTTCCTCCATGAGGGTACAAAATAGATCTGAGCCAAGCAATTAGCAAACAGACCTGTGCACCCTAGATTTTCAAAATCAGAAGACTCTGGGTGAAAAATCAGAAGATTTTTTCTCATACTACAAACGACACAAAAACACAAGACACACACTGGAACTCCAACAGGAAAAAAATCGTGAGATCGTGAAAACCAGTCATACAATGCTTCAAAAATCGTACATTGTACGATTTTTTCGTACAAGTGCACAGGTCTGAGCAAAGGCTAGCTGTAAAGCAGCTGTGAAGTAATGAACTAACAAATGATGCATGCATGGATGGATGGGTGGATTTTTACAGCCTATCAGCCATCAAAATGATGCATGAGGCTTCATGTCCTGAAGGCCCTTGTAGGATATCCAAGGTCACGGATTAAATTCACTGGAGACGATTTAGCAAGGCTTGAACGACTAGCCTTTCATGAACTTCGTTCAGAGGGAGACGGTGCTACAGGAGGTGGCTCTACTGGAGCGGGCCACGAAAGCACAAATACCACCAGCATTCCAGCTGAAGAGGGAAGTATTGGTGCAGCACAAGCTGTATTCGATTCTTGAACTTTGTAAGGAGATAAAGTAGGTCTATTCATTTCCCCAACCCACAGGGGATAACTGAGGTAAATATATGCCTTACTGTTGGACTAAAGCCCAAAATCTGCACAGCTGACATGACTGGGGGGTTAGGGGTGGGGAAGCTGGTGGTGGTGGTGGTGGTGGTGTGTTGAGCAAACACTTGGGGAGTAGAGATTGGCTTTACTCACCTGGGAGGTGGAGGTGGGGCTGGTACTGGGGGAACAGAATGAGGGGGAGCGCCTGCACCCCGGCCACGGGGGGCACCACGAAAGCCACCTCTGGATCCCCTTGCTGACTTGTCCCCATTCATGTACATCAACTCCTGAAGTTGGGCCTGGCGAATTTCGTCGTTGAAGTCCTCCAGTTAAAAAGGAAGAGAAACAAAATACCAAGTGAAAAATCAAGTACTGACTTTCTCCACTTGGCCACGAAAATTTCTAGTTGTCAAAGCCTCCTTCTAAGCAAGAGATTGAGAAAACTCGTGATCCAATAAGTCATTTCTAGTCCAATCCTACTATTCTACAAATTAAAAGAAAAGCAAGCTTATATTTTGTCAACAAAGGCAATTATATATAATAGTAGGTAGCGGCAGCGCGCCCTGTTTGCAGCAATAATTCTGACGTAAACACCAATTTTCACCCACATTCACACACCAACCACTCTATCACAGCATAGATTTCTCCCATAACTCCAGACTTCAATATTTTTAATGAATGGGTTTTTGCTTGTTTCATCTGTCGGGAAAAGTACAAGACTTTTTGCGCAAGCCAGACAGTACTGTTTACCGCTACCACTGTCGCGGTTTCGACTGGCTTGTTTAACCCATTTCCGCCGGATGCGACGTACGCGTTACATCTACCTATAAAACGGTGGTATCAGTAAAGAGCCCAGTCTGACCAGGCAAGGCACAGTCACACAAAGTTTTATTGTTCAACTTCAAGACTTAAGTTGTTCATGTATTATAACAGACTGACTGGGGGGGGGAAACCCACTTATTGATTTTACCTCCTCCATCAAAATAAAATAATCAATCTTTGAACATAAACTAAACCTAGTTTTCTGTTGCTTTTGTGTTTAAGGGGGGATACGGCAGTGCAAACTCACTATTTTCTTGATTTTCGTCGATGTTGGGATTATTGCAGATTTGAGTTGCATAACCATCCTACTAACCAGCGCTGGTCTTTATAAGTGTGAAATGTGCTCGAAAATATTTATAAAATATTAAAATGTACACTACCTGTCACCGAAATAAATTGTTTCTTTGCTTTTTGGGGCTGACGGTGTCATTGTTTTCCACTTGACAACATACACGATCGAAGCTTGAATGCCGACATGTTTGGTATCATTTTGTAGCTCTTTCCATTAGGAGAATGCTGCAAGGGAGAGAACTCCTCTATACTAAGTCATGATAGCGTGGTTGACCTCAATAGGAGAGCCTATTTTGCGGGAGAACAAAGGAAATGGTCACGTGGGCCAATCAGAAGCTTAGGATTCCTCCCACAATTCTCCACTGCATGACGACAACATGGCGCCTCAGGTTGAACGCAGAATCTACTCGTAACTCTTCGCGTGTATTATTATTGTGATTTTGGTGCACTGAAGAAGCCAAATGCCGAGGAAAGGAAAACTAGTTAGAAGCAGGCAGTTAGAAGCTGCCAGGGCTGCAAAACGGCAGGATCTACCTCCTGCACCAATGTCAACGGATTCTCCGCGGCACGATCGATCGGTTATTTCGACTCCTGCACCGATGTCAGCAACAGATTCTCCAGTCCCATCCACTTCATCGACTGATTGTGCAACTCAAGAACCGTTTCCATCCACTTCCCAAGCTGGAATTAGTGAATCAACTTCGGTTTCTGCATCTCGGAAGAAATTGGACATAGCAGCAAGCAGAAGTGCAGACACTGCCTGTGGAGACGCTCAGTCTCAGAAGTGGCTGATTTCCCACGTGGATCAGTTGACGAAACTGCTGGCACAAGTTCCTTGCCCAGAATGTTTTGAAAATGAACTGGAAGTAGGCATCTGTGAAGGTGGAAATCAAGGATTTTCCACTAAATTGGAGCTCCTGTGTCACAAATGCGGCTTCAGAGCCGATGAACTGAGTTCTCCAAGAGTGGGAGGGTCCACAAAGAAGAACGTGGCATTTGAAGTCAACAGACTGATGACTCTGTTTAGTCATGAGGTTGGGACAGGCCATCGGGTTCTAGAGAAATTCAGCACCATCTTCGGATTGCCAGGAATGCACAAGAAGACCTTCCAGCGCCACGACCGGCTACTGACAGGTAAGAAAAACAATCATCTTGCTCAATTAAATTCCTTACATTGATCTGTGTATAATTATTGGTATTTTGTCGCGTTCTGACATGATTCTAAATCCATGAATACTGCTTCCTATGAATTGATTATTGCAGTCATCTAAGCTTTGTTTTCAGTTAGTATTTATGAATATGATCATATATTTAGTCCATGTCTTGCAATTTGCAGAAGTTGAAGTTCAGGAGGGTGCAGAGGTCCTGGAGCGTGCTGCTGCTGCTGTCAGAGAGGCCTACTCAGCAACTGATGCAGACCTTCAGGAGAGCCTTGGTGGAGGAGAAATTCCCATCTTTGACATTAGTGTTTCTTATGATGGGACCTGGCACAAAAGAGGCTTCACCAGCCTGTATGGAGTTGGAGCATGCATTGACATACTCACTGGTTTGATTGTGGACTATCATGTAATGTCTTCCTACTGCCATGCATGCAAACTGCAGGAGGCAAAAGGGCTGTCAGAGGCTGAGATGGAAGCCTGGAGAGGTAGCCATGCTGAAGAGTGCTGCATCAACCACACAGGTTCTAGCAAGGCTATGGAGGTAGAGGCAGCAAAAGTGCTTTGGGGTCGCTCGGTGGAGAAACACGGATTCAGATATGTTGAAATGCTGGGTGATGGGGACTCAGCAGCTGCTGCAGCTGTCAGGAGTTTAGCTCCCTATGGGCAGGTAGAGGTTACAAAGGTGGAATGCATCAACCATGCCAGCAAAAGGCTTGGCTCAGCTCTCAGAAAGCTGTCCCAAGAAGAGAGGCTTGGGGGGAAAGGGTCCGGTAGACTTACCAAGGCTAAAGCCGAGATCCTGC
Organism: Theodoxus fluviatilis; assembly: GCA_034096865.1. Classification (NCBI taxonomy): domain Eukaryota; kingdom Metazoa; phylum Mollusca; class Gastropoda; order Cycloneritida; family Neritidae; genus Theodoxus; species Theodoxus fluviatilis. The sequence goes on from JAWQFJ010000579.1 coordinate 177,969, forward strand.
AAAATTATTATCACAATGCCATTGCTGATAAAGAAAACCAAAAGGATGTAGAAAAAATGAGGGCATCAGTTTGGGCAACTTTTTTCCACAGCATTTCAAATGATGATGAAAGTTATCACCACAGATGCCCTGAGGGTCTCACCAGCTGGTGTTTTGTTCAGCAGGCTCTTGCTCAAGGCAAAGAGCCTCCACCCCACTCAGAGCATGCATCTAGAACATATCTGAGCTTGGAAGTGGCAGAGAAGGTGAGAGGAGTGTATGAAAGAATGTCGAACCAGAATCTCTTGGCCAGAATGTTGCATGGTAAGACACAGAATGCCAATGAGAGCTTTCATTCCACCATTTGGCTTCGGTGCCCGAAGACGACCTTTGTTGGCAAACGAAGAATAGATGGAGCTGTTGCTCGAGCTGTGGGCACCTTCAATGAAGGAGCCCAATCTTTGGTCAAAGTGATGGGAAAGCTGTGGGTGGAAGCTTCCATCACAACATTGCACATTCTGAGGGAGGCTGATGCTCTGAGAGTGAAAAGAGCAGATGAAAAATCTGGGAAGGGGGCAAAGCGTGTCAGAAAGAAGAGAGCTTCAGAGCGTACTGCAGAGTTGAGAAAGAGAGGGAGACAGGAAGGACAAATGTATGGGGCTGGCATGTTTTGAGAGATGACTTTTCATGCATGAAACTCCTGTATTTCTTCATCCAGTTGATTTCTTCAGTCTAATCAGTCATTGTGCTGATAAGCATTTATTTTGCATTTTGTCCAACTCGGTTTTGAAGTGTCTGTAATTTTTTTTTAATAGTTTCAGGAAAGATTTTGTCTAGATATTAGCTGTGGAGGTTGTTCATATGTTTCATTATGAGGGGCCAGCAATGCCATATGACTGGAGAAGTTTGATTATTGAATACTAGGACATTGAATCTTTTTTCCTTGATTTCTCAAAATACGGTTTTTGCTATATTTCAAAATACAAGGGAACAAGAAGGGCAAAGCCCATACGACTCACATGATTGACCTTGACCTTTACATGACATTGACCTTCAGGTGACCTTCAAGGTCAAGGTCAAACAACTAAACCTACCAATGACATCATACACTAAGAACTGCTTTACACATTTTTCCTACCAAAATACATGTGACCTTGACCCAAGGTCAAGGTCATCCAAGGCCATGCAACACAAAGCTGTTAATTCAAGACATAGGAAGCACAATGGTGCTTATTGGCACTTTCTACCATGAGATATGGTCACTTTTAGTGGTTCACTACCCCATTTTGGTCACATTTCATAAGGGTCAAAGTGACCTTGACCTTGATGATATGTGACCAAATGTGTCTCATGATGAAAGTATAACATGTGCCCCACATAATTATTAAGTTTGAAACAGTTATCTTCCATAGTTCAGGGTCAAGGTCACTTCAAAATATGTATACAATCCAACTTTGAAGAGCTCCTGTGACCTTGACCTTGAAGCAAGGTCAACCAAACTGGTATCAAAAGATAGGGCTTGCTTTGACCTATATACCACTTGTAGCTAAGGTCGCCATTCTCAATAACGTGGGAGAAAATTGGGAAAATGTGAAAAATGACTGTTTTTGAGACCACATTTATGGCTCCTGTGACCTTGACCTTGAAGCAAGGTCAAGTCACTATGTATGTTTTTTGAGGCCTTGTCATCATACACCATCATGCCACATTTGGTGTTGATAGACTTAATAGTCTCCGAGAAAAATCCAACGTTTAAGTTTTTTACGGACGGACGCCCGCCCGCCCGGACGGACGGACGGACGACACGGCTCAGTACATAGACTCACTTTTGCTTCGCATGTGAGTCAAAAAAGGGGACATGATACAGCCCTGAAATTTACAGGTCTTATTCTTTCTTATGTTTCCTTCATTATTACAGAATAATATTGAGATTTTCATGCAAGAATCTGCTGTATTTCTTCATCCAGTTGATTTCTTCAGTCTAATCAGTCATTGTGCTGATAAGCATTTATTTTGCGTTTTGTCCAACTCGGTTTTATAGTGTCTGTAATTTTTTATAAATAGTTTCAGGAAAGATTTTGTCTAGATATTAGCTGTGGAGGTTGTTCATATGTTTCAAAATGAGGGGCAGCAATGCCATATGACTGGGGAAGTTTGATTATTGAATACTAGGACATTGAATCTTGTTTTCCTTGATTTCTCAAAATACGGTTTTTGCTATATTTGAAAATACAAGGAAAAAAAGGGAAGCATGATACAGCCCTGCAATTTACAGGTCTTATTCTTTCTTATGTTTCCTTCATTCTTACAGAACAATATTGATATTTTCCCATTCTTCTTGTTGTAATTGTCTAAAATGTGTCTGGGAAACAGGGTTTTCACGGCATAGCTTATGGGATAGTGGACCTCAAATTCAGAAAATTGGTTAGACTGCATATAAATTGATGCCCTTCTGTAAAAAGTTTGAGTTGATGTGTATCTTGCTGAATAAAACAAATGGTGTAGTTATGAGTTGTAGTTTTTGAGTTTTGTATTTTTAAATATATTGCATGTGGCGGCCATCTTGGAAGGTTTCCATGGCAACAGAAGGTTTAACAATTTTTATCTTTACAGTTTTTAATACCCAACATGTGTACCTTTGATATGAAAATAATTATGTATTTAGAAAAGAACTGCTTTACTCCAGCCCTATAGGCACTGCCATATCCCCCCCCCCTTAAGTATTCAGGGATTTGAAAGGTGCTTTTCAATGTGCATATTTAGACTTGTGAAGAAATTCTTTCTGCACCTGCACAGTATTTTTTAGACCAACTGACAAGTATTCTCAGACCTGCCTACCCCCTACCCCAAGGCCAATTCGGAAGATTCTGAAAAACAGGCCTGGGTCCGAGGGGGGGGGCTGGGAGGAGGAGGAGAAACAGGCCTAAATTGGAAGTCTCCCTAATTTTTCGGTAGAATAGGCAGGTCTACATGTTTTCCACCGTGAGAGATTGAGAAATCGCGGTGGCAAATCCCACAGTGAGCGAAATAGGTGCCCTTCGGTGACTTCTCCAAGTTCTCGAACATTGTATGGTACTCAGCTTTCCATTTCTGCGTGTATTACACTTTCTTCTGAATCTTCTTTGGTGCTGTAGATGTCGATTCAATTTCATCCTAGTTCGTTTCATGCAAACGTGTCCCTTCCTTTTTACCCGCCATTGCAAACGCGATGAACAGAGCGTCGCGGCCACAGCCGAGCCGAGCACGCAGTCTTTCAAGGTTAACGATTGGACACTGTATCCAAGTAATCCAATCACAACAGCCGAAGCAAAGACGTTTGGCGGCACCGGAAGGCGTACTCAGCCTACACGTCTAAAAGCCCGAAACATGCATAACACGGAATAACTTTCACATTTTTATTTTTTCGTAGGTTTTATTGATCGAAATCGGGAGAATTCAAAGCCTAATCGGGAGGTCGGAAGAAACACGCCTAAATCGGGAGTCTCCCGATTTTTCCGGGAGAGTAGGCAGGTCTGTATTCTTCAGTGCATCATTGAACAAGAAGGGCAAAGCCCATACAACTCACATGCTTGACCTTGACCTTTATATGACCTTGACCTTCAGGTGACCTTCAAGGTCAAGGTCAAACAACTAAACCTACCAATGACATCATACACTAAGAAATGCTTTACACATTTTTCCTACCAAAATACATGTGACCTTGACCCAAGGTCAAGGTCATCCAAGGTCATGCAACACAAAACTGTTAATTCAAGACATAGGAAGCACAATGGTGCTTATTGGCACTTTCTACCATGAGATATGGTCACTTTTAGTGGTTCACTACCCCATTTTGGTCACATTTCATAAGGGTCAAAGTGACCTTGACCTTGATATGTGACCAAATGTGTCTCATGATGAAAGTATAACATGTGCCCCACATAATTATTAAGTTTGAAACAGTTATCTTCCATAGTTCAGGGTCAGGTCACTTCAAAATATGTATACAATCCAACTTTGAAGAGCTCCTGTGACCTTGACCTTGAAGCAAGGTCAACCAAACTGGTATCAAAAGATAGGGATTACTTTGCCCTATATACCATATATAGATCAGGTATCCAATCTCAAAAACTTCAGAGAAAATTGAGAAAATGTGAAAAATGACTTTTTTTAGACAACATTTATGGCCCCTGCGACCTTGACCTTGAAGCAAGGTTAAGTCACTATGTATGTTTTTTGAGGCCTTGTCATCATACACCATCATGCCACATTTGGTATTGATAGACTTAATAGTCTCCGAGAAAAATCCAACGTTAAGTTTTCGGACGCCCGGACTGGACGAAAAGGGTGAGTACATAGACTCACTTTTGCTTCGCATGCGAGTCAAAAATGTTTTTTTAAGACTGATTTTTAAGCTGGAGTGCTAGATATCAAATTTGAACAGTGATGGAAGTCAGCTACCGACCGTCTACTCCTTGTTCATTTTGCAATTTTCCGATTCTTACATTCCAATTAAGTTTACACATCTAAATCAATGCAGTTTTTCAGTATTTTTCAAGATATCTGTTGCATAGTTTGGTTTGAAAATGCCTATGTAACACAAAAACTTTACATAAATCTGATAATAAGATGTTGGCTGCCGCTACCTAATAATAGCAATTTTAAAACACATCCCTGAAGTCAGGTCATTTCAACTTACTGGTGTCATAAACTTCTTCAATTCTCCAAGAGCATGTGCAATTCTTTGGTAGGCGTCTGTGATTTCTGCATAGGCTTCCACCAGGACATGCAGTTCATCATTGAGATGAGCATATTTGCCTCCTTCCTTCCTCAATTCCTCCTCCTGCAAATCAGGAAAAAGCACAAGCTGTATTGCTTACCCCCTAGGGCATCTACTGGGGTGCTGCATACAAAGGCAGCCAGTGAGAACTACTCTGAAGGAAATAACAACTTCTAACTGTACAACTTGACAGCAATTGGTTCGCCAAAATTCAAGACTGATGCAACTATTCAGAAAAGTTATGCATTCAGTTACTTTTGTTAAATGGACATAAAATACAGAACTATCAAAACAAGACTGTCTTCCAGGTACAGTAAGTGAATGCTCATTCATAACAAATTATATCACACTCACACTGTAACCAAGTACCCCATAACTTACTAACATTCATAATCCTATCTGTGGTGTAGCATTTATGCAATTAACCACCTCTTTGCTGAAGAAGAAAGCATGTTTCACTGCCTTTACATGCCACAAAGGACAAAAAGGAACAGCTGCAACAGTTTGCAAGATGTACAACCAACCAGTTCATCTATATGGTAATGCAAAGAATATCAACTCTAGAAAAGCTTACCATGACAGGAAGATGGGCAGTGGGTCTATTCTTACCCCCCAACCCACTAGGGAGGGGAAAGGAAGAAGGTGAAAACTATACATGTGTAGAACATCCCACCCCCACAGTAAGGGGGGACATGGCGTACAAAAACGGATTAATAGAAAATAAATCATAACTCAGCAAATATGAAAGCTATGCTAATGAAAGTTTATACAGAATTCAAACAAACTTTTATTGCTAAAGACTTAGTTGTTCATGTGTTATAGCAAAATGACTGAAAAATAAACATACCAATTTTCTCTCCCCCGTCAAATTTTTATGAATAACCATTTTATGATCAGCAATGATTGTAAACGAAGAAGAAGGTCTATATTACTCAATAAGATATAATAAGTGGATTACTAACACTTATAAATAATTTAAATCATGTTATGCCGGGAGCATTTGTTTTGGTTACTTGTTCTAAATTCCACTAAAATTATTTCTAAGTGTTAGTAAACTACTTATTATATCTTATTGAGTAATATATATCTTCTTTGTTTACAATCATTGCTGATGATAAAAAGGTTATTCATTAAAATTTGACGGAGGGGAGAAAATTAGTATGTTTATTTTTCAGTCATTTTGCTATAACACATGAACAACTAAGTCTTCAGCAATAAAATTTTGTTTCAATATACCTTCCAGTGTGTTTGTATTCTGTATACAATTTCATTAGCATAGCTTTCATATTTGCAGAATTATGATTTATTTTCTATTAATCCATTTTTGTACGCCATGTCCCCCCCCCCCTTAACTATAAAGTTGAACAGCCAATCAGACATTTCCAACTCAACAGCTCCAGCATGCATGTCCAGATGTGGTAAGTCTTGCACTAATTGACAAATTTCACAAGGACACACTGTAGATAGTCCCAAGCGGAATTGCACTAAAAGTTGCATTCCTTTGCAACAGAGTAGAAATAAAATACCCTGTTATTTCAGTGTCAAATCTTATTGCTTCAATATATGGAAGTCACCATAGAAAAAGTAAGCTTCCTACGGTACTTGTACAATGGAAAGAATCATGTAGAAGAATGGAAAATTGACTGGATGAAAATCTCAACTCTGAGAGGTGAGAAATTAACACAAAAATGAACACTGAGTTAGATGAAGAGTTCTCAGCCATTGCAAATATTTCCCTTGCTGACAAAGTGGCAAATGAACACAACACCCTGACAAGCTATATCACTAAATCAGCTTGTGAAGTATATAAATGTGTGGAGATAGCAAAGGTTTTCATTGGCTCTGCACAGCACCAGAAAACACACATTCCACAAGTTCAGTAAGGAAAGCAATTTTCTTTCCCTATCAGTCCATCCAAGCTTGATTAGAAGCAGCCAACAGACAAAAGGAAAGAAATGATGCCACGAGTTCAAAGCATTCATTCTCCTGTATCCATTCCAGACATAAACTGATCCACTGATCCGTTTCCGACATAAACACACTGGTTGATGAATTGCACTGAAAAGAGGTTGTTGGGCACACAGAAGAAAAAAAACTAAATGTCTAATGATTAGTGAAAATGTCTTACCTTCTGCCTGTCCCTCATTGATCCCCTACCCAGAATAGACATCTTGGTGCCCGTCTCATCCTGAAGTCGCTTCAGGGAATTTCCCTTTGGTCCAAGCAACTTTCCAACAAAGTTGAACTGTAGGAGAGGAAAACGTTGGCATAAGCAAGCTGGCAGGTACATGTAGGTCATCCTCCAAATGTCACACGTCATTCAGCAGTAACAGAAAGTGGGCAAGACATTAAACTGCATCCGAATGGTGTAAAGTCCTGGTCCCTTACTGAAGAAGGAAACTGCTTGAGGTCAACGTTGCATTTCTCTCATAACAATGCCTGTGCTGCACTCAACCTAGATCAACCATGATGTTGTCAGAAAGCAATACTCACCTTCTTCAATTCTACCATGTGCAAGAATCAATTCAGATCCGAGCCATCTTACCTTGGGATACTCTTTCACTGGAATGCACACTCGGATTCCAACAGTCTGCGCATTATTTGGATGAACGTTGATCCATGGCTGGTTCTTGTCTTTCTCTTTGACACCGCCTTGTTCAAGACGAGTCACTTCTGCAAGAAAACAACAATGAAACAACTTAGTTGTGGTTAAAGTAGCAGCAAGAGCAGCAAATCTGAATTTCCCGTTATGCACCTTTCACAATCGTGTGGGATGGAAGGTCAGCCTTTGTAGGCTATGCAAGGCCATTATGCAAGAACATCACTAGAACAGTTCAGAGCAAACCCAAAGCAAGTCATGAGCCTTGTTCAGGAGGCGCAGCGATTCAGAGTGCTGCTCAGCGCTGCATGTGATTCACTCCTGAACGGCCAATTTGGGGCGTGCTTCACTCAGCGCTGAGCAGCTCTCTGCATCACCGATCCGAGATGATGCAGAATGATTTTGCAGCAGATTCAAAATGGCGTCTTCGATCCCGCACTGGCAGTCGACGCGTAAAATAACCCTCAGAAACATCTTTTGGGACTGAAACGGGCTTTATTTGCCCCAAGCGCTCTGTATGTGCAAGTAATGGCAAGTAAGGATGACACAGTAGTGGACTTTATTCATGCAGAATACATGTAAAGGTGCATAAACGATGTCTGTGGCAAAGAAAACACTTTCTTCGCGTCTATCAACACAACATGGGGCGCAGAAGATTTACCTCCCCTTTAACAAGTGAAGCGCTGCACTACATCTTAGGCGTTCAGGAGTGGCAAAGAGCGCTCAATTGCCAACATGAAGCGCTCATGTAGCGCTGAGTACTCCTGAACAAGCCTATGGTGTCCCTAGTTATTCGCCTCTTACGAATCGCGCAGGGAGACGCGGTGGGTCAAATCTAACCCCGAACCCACAGGGGGAAATCTTGTGGGAAGATTAACTCATTGCATATGAATCCTAACACAAGGGTTCATCCCCTTATTACACAGGTTTTTGGGATGATTGTGAAAAATCACCATTATAAAAGTTTTATACCCAGAGACTTGAACTTTGTATCACTTCAAAGAGTACCGACTCTTGCAAAATCAAATGACATTCAAACATGACAACACACCAAAAATGTGTTCACTTTCTGACTTTTTATTTTTATTTGCGCTGTTGGCAAATCAACCACTGATTCATCTAAACCACCCCGGCTTTCATATTCATACATCAAAACATCTTCTACATCTGATTCTTCCTCTGTATACACCTCTAAAACTTCTTTCAAACACAAGCAACATGAATGAGATAGACTGGGTGCCTTTTTGGTGAGGATGTAAACAAACGTAGGGTTCTCGTACTTCGAGCCTGATTCTGACTTTTGTAAATAATTTTGAGAAGGGAAGTCACTATTATATCGTCAAGTGGCTTAGCAAATAAGCCAAAAGTTGTCTCCCTTGAATACTGCGTTTGTCAACGGAAATTTTTCAGATAGCGAGGGAACGCCTCCCTCTCGCACAGCATCTGTGTGACCTGTATCCAATGAGTTAATCTTAATGTATCCCTCAGGGTTCTATGATTTAAAACAGTTGCCATAATGAAATCATTTTAAGAAATTTGGTTGACAAACCAGCACCCTGCATTATCTTCCAAAGTCAAAGGCTTTCTTGTAGTCAATAAATGCGACATACACTTTACCTATGCCTTTTCCGTACACATGCTTCATGGCAATGGAATGCGGAGTGAAGACATGGTCTATGGTTGAATGGTCTGGCCATAATCCGGCCTGTTCCGCACATTCTTTTCCCTCAATTTCTAACCATCTGCGTAAGTCTCATTAATATTGATGTAAAGATTTTGATAACGGCATATGCCAGGAACGGTTTTTGCGTTTTACTGTTCCTGTCTTTGTGCAGTCATAGTATATTTGTTTTCCAGAGAACTGCTTTCAAATTTTGCACAAAGACACAGAAGATATTATTTTCCACTGATGATCGGAAATCATAACCTTTGTGCATGTGGTGTGTATGTGGACAAAAAGGCGGGAAAACGTACTGCAAAACATTTGATCTTCCAATTCTATGAACAAATACTTTGATTTGGTTGATTTTGTCTGTACTAAATGTTTATACACATTTGCATTACTTGGATATTGACATTTAAAGTTTCTCATTTTCTAGGCGCTTGTAACCTTCCCATAACAGCTAGTGAACTGATTTTTTTCTACTTTTTCATTTTTGTGCATGTACACACACTCAATTTTATGGTGTGTAATTCATAATTAGCATTTTTAATCCCTAAGATCATTCTTTGAATGTAAAGAGTACAAAACAAGCTTTCATTTGATTTATAATTTGTATTATCTTATGCCTTTGTATATTATATTTTTGAAAATGCATGAAAAACTTACGATCCCTGAGAACGATCACAATATTTAGCCACGACTCCAGTGAGTTAATGATCCTGCCATATCGAAGATGAGTTTTTATCATGTACCCCATTTTAAAAAGTTCTAACCCAGTTGTTGGTAACTAAAGAATACTACAACTTGATTCTAACTGTACAAATATATCAGGGACTGGTGATAGGCAATGAAGTGCAGATGTGATAATACATGACAATTCAAAATACCAATTAAAAAGTCAACAGTGAAATAGATCAACACAACATATATTGGGAGGGCTGGGTTGAAATTTATCAGGGCTTGGAAAAACAAGCTGCAAGTAGGTAAGCTGGGTAAACCTATTCTGCATATATATCTAGGTGCAATAGAGTGGGGGGTAAGGTGTTTACCCTTGGAACTCTTACTTCCTTCTGAAAATCGCAGCACATTAACTTTCACAGAAAAATTCATCTTAAGATGTCTAAGCTTTTAATTATAGCAGCAGAAAAATACAACCATTAGACGGTTTTTAGAATGTCATGTCTCCATTAAATAGGTACGTGAGAAAGACGTGCGGGAACGCCGCTGCGCGCTCTCTCTCGCTTGTGACCTATTTTGGCTTCACGCGCAGCGGGTCTTGTTGTGGCTACGTGTTTTGTTCTGCAAATAAAGGCCTATGACAAGAACAGACTTGTCAGTGACCTAGTTCAGATTTTCCCCTGCATGCTGATATTTTGTTGATCCCTGTGCGTTACGTGAGAGCTGAGTTGCGGCTTTTCAAAAATTTGTGTCTTCTAAAGTCGTCGAATTTGCATCGAAGGTGAGTTTATAATATCTTCGTAATTGTTTATAGTTAAAGATAAATCATTTCTGAATATGTGTAGGCTGTTTGTATCGACCATATCTCGTTCACAACTAGAGATTTTCGATTTACCATTGAGTCACTGAATTTTCAAACCATGCGTCTTTGTCCAAAATCATGGCTGATTCACTCCTTTTTCGAGAATATTTTATAATCAAACAGAATCATTCATATTGCTAATAACGATCGAGTATTCATGTGATCCTGAATACTTCAAATTTATTTCACAAGTGTTTGATTGCTAAAACTTTGTCAGTAGCTTGTAACTTTACATTCAAATCTGCTTGACCTGCATGGTCAGTCAGAACTAAGTGCGGTCACGTGACACGGCCGTGACATCTGATTAGCTGATATGTAGGTGTGGTGCTATTCGGAGGTGTTGTATTCACAGGTTTCACTGTAATTCAATCTGTAAAAAAATTCTTACTTTTTAAACATAATACAAGATTCAGGATCTTTTAATAAGCTTTCTGTAGATATCTTTCTTTTTCTTGTAGCTGCAAAATTAAGATAGTTATGACCATTTTTGTACTCGAGCAAGGTCAATTTGGTCACAACATTTCTTCTTTGGTATCATGATGCGTTTTTATTCATTAAAAAAATCGTAACATTTAAAGTAAACAACGTGTAGCAATAACATTTATATCAATGAAAAGATCTTTTTAAGATCTTTCCAGTGATATAAGTTTTATTGTTATCTGTAAAAGTTTATTTTTTTTTCTCACATACCTACATTAAAGTTCTAACCAGTTTTAAGTTTATCTTTTCATCGAGATCGATTCGATAAAGTTGGCCAGTTACCTCGTTTCCCTTTCACATCTGATACAACTCATTACTGAAACGAGAGAAACTAATCAACCTCAGTTGCCTTCAGATATCAATCGAAGCACAAATTTGTGTTTGACAACTGATAAGCATAAGGAATGCAACGGTAAAAGCAACTTCGCAAGCCATTTATAAAATTAAATTAACCGTTTCCGGATTGGTTTCCACCTAAGATTCGCGATAAAATTCAGACTTCAGTGCTCTACGTCTAACATGAACTGTCACTAATAAAGCTCATCTCATCTGACAGTAAAACGGAAACAAAACCACTGACTTATTACTTTACATTATTTCCATTGCAGGCAAACACGTACTTCTGCAAGACCAACCAACATGGCTTCCTCAAGCCAAACCTTTCCTGTAGTAGGCTGTACATGTACTAACTTACTTAGTAGCGTTAGTTCTGCACCATAGGCTGCGCTAGAATTCAGCAACTAACTATTGGACAACAGCTCGTCGCTTGCAAAGGTATTACTGGAAACTCATCAGGCCCATAACGACCTACTTTTGCGTTATTGGCCTACTTGAAATTAGAAAGCATGGCGTTAGCCATTTTACTTTTGAACGAGCGGCCATGAGCTACCACGTGAATCCTGTGACATCCAGTCCATCAGTCGGTGCGTGCTCACTAAAAGGGGGCAACAATAAATACAATATTTCTGATTACAACAGGGATTAAAGGGACTTGAAAACAAACTACTTATCATCTCACAATGGTATGCAGGTACAAAATGTAATATGGAAAAAAATTCTCAGAAGTGTACGAGCATCATGGCGGCTGTGACGGAGCCGCAAACATCGAGATTTCAGAATGAGCCACGATTGTGGCAGCAACGTCAAAATCCAATATCAGTATCACTTACCCCCTTGCAAAAGTCTAGCAGCATGAGAACCTGGGTCTGCAGCGCTAATTTCATTCTTCAGTTCGTCGACATAGCTGTTCTGTTCATACAGTTTCACCTGCGCCATTGTGCCTACAAGCGAAAGACGCCGGTGAGGAATTGTGGGTGAGTGACGGTATGGAGGATAATTTACGCACCCCGCCGAAAATAGTTCCAAAAATAGTTCTGAGAATTTTGTCGACTTATTTTGCAACTTTACAAGTTTAATATGGGAGTTCTATAATTCTATACCCATATTATTGCGTTTCCATATGTTTTACAACACTTCACATTCTCGAAGCATGCATGTGAATTATTACTCAGGCGTATTAATTCACGTACATATATCGCTCTCATGCCGGCGAAGTACAAGATTGTGAGTTCATTCCCCGGCATAATCATCACTCGACATCAGTCAGTACTCTCTCTTTCGTACACACACTGGTGAGATGTAATCGGTAGGTGTGAATCGAAATATGTACGAAAATTATATCGATCTACAATGGCACGTTTTGCGCCTGATAATACAGATAAAGAGCACGCTCTGGCTAGACTAGACTACTGTCACACAACTCTCGGGTTACACTAGTTACACTTACGTTACAGACGTGCGTAGCCGTAGGACTTGCCTTTCAGCGTGGCTGAGACTATATTCACTAAAGGCTTGTTCAGGAGTACAAAGCGCTAGCATGAGCGCTTCATGTTGGCAATTGAGTGCTCTATGCCTCTCCTGAACACCTACAGATTTTGTGCAGCGCTTCACTTGATAAAGGGGAGGTAAATCTTCTGCGCCCCATGTTGTGTTCCTAGACGCTAAGAAAGTGTTTTCTTTGCCACAGACATCGTTTATGCACGTTTAAATGTATTCTGCATGAATAAAGTCCACTACTGTGTCATCCTTACTTGCCATTACTCGCGCATACAGCGCTTGGGGCAAATAAAGCCCGTTCCAGTCCCAAAATGATGTTTCTGAGGGGTATTTTACGCATCGACTGCCAGTGCGGGATCGAAGACGCCATTTTGAAAATCGTCTGAATCACCTCGGATCGGTGATGCACAGCGCTGCTCAGCGCTGAGTGAATCACGCCCCAAAATTACTGTTCAAGAGTGAATCACATCCAGCGCTGTGCAGCGCTTTGCAGCGCTGCGCCTCCTGAACAAGCCTCTAGTCTCAGCCACGCTGAATGAGGTCTTGCAAAACCAAAAGCACCGGCGCACATGCGAAGCACAAAATCTCGAGAGAATTGCGACGGCTAGGCGTTTCCTACGTTCCTCGCTCATAAGAAGGGACTCGCCGTGAAGGAGGATCGCTGCGTCCCGCTGCAGCGGCCCAGGTAAAATGGCAGATACCGTGCCAATTGGGATGCCACTGATAAGACGGCAGTGCCTGTAATGTGTTTTTCAGGGTTCGAGAATGGAAAAGTATACGTACATGGAAGTATTTGCTGTTCCGAGTGTTCATTTGTATATTTAAAGGATTAGGTTGTATATGTTATTTCTGGACATACACTGCCGAAAATGTTTTCATCGCTTGCAAACCCGCAACACCGAATACGTACATCATCGGTAGTCTCTCGGTGTCAAGGAGGACTGGCACCACACGTACCCATTCCAGACATACGCTGCTCCATACATGACAACGCTGCTACTCTTGCAGGGCCGGATCTAGGGGGGGTGCTGGGGGTGCTCGAGCACCCCCCCCCCCCAAAAAAAAAAAAAAAAAAAACCTCCGTGGCAGCCGGGAGTTGGGGGAAGGAGGGAGGGGGGGGGGGGTGGTTGCTCAAATATGTTGATCTACTTCCCACCTCATCGGATATCGGCACACTTTGCTTGGTAGCAGAGACAGTATAGTTAGTAAAAAGCTTGGGAAGGAGGGGGGGGGGGGGGGGGGCTAAAAGATGCTGGGCCCAGATGCTGTACTACTCTCCACTTGGTATAAGCACACTCTACTTGGCAGCCAAGGTAGCTGGGGAGGGAGGGGGGGGGGGGGGGTGCTGCTATAATTAAGATGCCTTCCTTTTGCTACTCGCACAGACAAATCAAACCCGGGCAGAGACAGGAAGAATCTGTGACCAAACAAAAACTCTTGGAAATGACCGCACTGCCATAGGATTTATTCTCTGGTGCCACTCCCCGAGCATGGGTTTCCGCGTTGTCAGCAAAGTAAACTCCTATCCACAGAGCACAAGCTTTTGGGCCACTCCCCACTGACGCTAAAAATAGATCTGATTCTGAGCATCTCTGCTGTGGCGTTAAAAATAAAACTGATTCAATCTTGCAACCGGCACTCTCAGGCTACTTTATCCTGCGCTGCAACACGTGTGTGTTGGTCGTATTTCCGGTTATCAAAGAAAACACGTGCATGAGAATCGTCTACTCTTCAAAATGCCTAGACCCAAGCCGCTGAGGAATGCCGATTCCTCAGGCACAATGAAACTGACCAGTTTTCTTGTTCAGCGGGATTCAGCAGGTGCTTCAAAAGGTAAGTTTTTAATATTTTTATTTCATTTTATTTTATTTTTTTCGATGTTACCAGTCAGTTAGAGTGTTATGTGCATGCCAACCACCGTGCTAGGACTTGTGAAGAGGGCTGAAGCTGTTTAGCTAAGTACCATGACAATATTTGAATTGAAAGGTGGTTTTATGGTATACCTCTCTCAATATCCTTGATTTCAAGGTCAGGTTCACATGTTTGGGATCAAGCATACTTGGTGAGTAGGATATTTTGTTTGTTCTTTTGAGTAATACATTGTATTTTTCTTTGAGCAAGGGAAAGTAAATTTTAATGTGTACATGCCATGTACACCCTGTCCCCCCTCGCCTCAAAAAAAAAAAATATGACAACAACAAAAATCCAAAGACAAGACGTTTTCAGATCTGATTGGTTATACATTATATAAATTTCTTGCCTTTGAATGACCTCCCAAAACACTGCCAAAATGCACCAGATTGCACAGATTTGCACCATTTTTCTCAAAATTTTCCGGGGGGGCATGCCCCCGGACCCCCCTAGAGGGGCGTGCCTGCTTCGCAGGCACGCACTCGTGGCTTCGCCACTTCGATGAGAAGACCCTAAAACAATTTTAAGCACCCCCCCTCAAAAAACTTTGATCCGGCCCTGTCTTGTGAACAACCTGAACACCTTCTACTGCCGGCATCATGTTGAAGACCATGAACTCTCTAAATCATCGGAAAACCAAACGAAACACACGATACTCCGATAGTTGTACGTGAAGATATGGTGAGACGAAAACACCCCAAAAATATCTAAGTCCGCACAACATCACTCCTGCCACCTTAAAAGGATGTGCAAGCAAACTTGCTGGTATCTTCTGTTCCATCTTCAACATGTCCCTGGAGCAGTGGAGCACTTCATCTCTCTGGAAGCTAGACTTCAAGCATCGTTCCAGTCCCGAGAAAGAGCGTGACCAAAGAACTGAACGATTACCGGCCTGTTGCACTGATCCGTCATCACGGAGACACTAGAAAAAAATCGTCTAAAGTCATCTTCTGTCTGAAATTAATACATTGATCCCACGCATGCAGTTTGCATATAAAAAGAACAGATGCCAAGGAGTACTCCTTGACAGAAGCACAAAAGATGATGTGCTGTCTCTCTTCCACACCACACTTCATGCATGTATACAGCACTTAGAAAAGCCAGGGTCCTATGTCAGAATACTTGTCATCGACTTCCCATCAGCGTTCAACACCATGAAACCATCCTTGCTTCAAGACAAGCTGTGCCATTTCAACATCAATGCATGCACACGGCAATGGATGCTCGACTTTCTTGTGAACCGCCGACAGTTCGTCACCATCGGCGCCTCCATCGAGATCCTCCACTCTGACCATTACCACTGGTGCCCCTCAGGACTGCCTTCTGTCGCTGACGTTCTTCTCCATCTACACATCCAACAGTACCCCATGCCATGAATCTGTCCACCTCTACAAGTATGCTGATGACGAGGCAAATGTAGGACTGATCTCACCCAACAGCGAATCAGCAAATCGCAAATCAATAAGCCATTTCTCCACCTAAGGCGAACAGCACGCACTCCAGCTGAAAACCAAGAAGACGAAGGAACTGATCATTGACCTAAGAAGGAACAAAGATCCATTGCTACCTGTCCACATCAACAACGAAGCAGTCGAGAGAGTGAAGCACTTTACGTGTCTCGGTGTTCACATCGCAATTTTAGATGGACAGAGTGTATAATTGGTTCTCCACTGTCAAAAAATGCAGCCAACGCATGCACTGTCTCCGCCTACCACACCACTTCGGAATCCGAAGCAGCATCCTGTCAGTGTCAGCGTTCCATCAGGTAGCGATCCTGAGCGCGCTGACATTGTGGGATCTGTGTTTGTGGCCCAGGAGCCACAAAAGCAGAGCTGAAACGGCTCGAACGAGTGCAGAAGGGGGCAGCTAACTGAACTAGAATTACATACGAACACACCACACAAGCTGAGGAGCTGATCACCTTGCACGTTGAGAGAAAGGCAAAGAAAATTCAGTCAGAGAAGACAACCGGGGTCACATCTCATTCAGCCCTTACCATTCAGAAGATGCCTTTACAACTACAAGATGCTTTGGAGCTTGGGGTGGTGGGTGGGTGCGGGTGTTTTTAATACACTCAGAAATGTAAATAAGATAAAAACCGCTGGCGCTGAACCTCCAGGTTTTGGCACACACAAAAAATTGGGTTCAAACCCGCAATCTCTTGAGAAAAGAGGGGGGGAAAAACGCACACAAAAGCACAAAAAACAGGTCGGGTTGGAAAAAAGTTTCAGCGCGGATTCGAATCCGTTCACGCATGACCTAACGTTACAATTGTCCAGCGCTTTACCATCTGAGCCATTCATTTGGCAACTGACGTTACTACGTGTTTGTAAAGGAATTATAACGTTCTTTTCTGTTAACTCCCTCGCTTCATATTTTGCACTGTAAATTGTATAAAAATGGATGATAGTTCATGAAATTTGAGTGGTCTTGTACATTTTAGGATACTTAAGGTCTATTTCTGCCAAGTTTATTATCGATTCACTGCCATTAGGCCAAGCCAACAGACTACCAGTACCAAGTTGTTGCGCTTAAGTCAGGACAGACAGAACGAACGAACTTTATTTTACAAGGGTAGTGAATTAGGCAGTATTGCCTTTCTTACTTACATTCAGCCCTTGAGGCAAAATATTCAAATGTGGTAAGAGAGAGAGAGAGAGAGAGAGAGAGAGAGAGAGAGAGAGAGAGAAAGAGAGATGCAGAGAGAGAGACAGAGAGAGAGACAGAGACAGAGAGAGAGACAGAGAGAGAGGGTGGGAGGGGAGCTGGGA
>JAWQFJ010000579.1:200506-205506 GCA_034096865.1 Theodoxus fluviatilis
CCTTCTGGTGGGCTTGGAGCTAAGCAGAACACTTGTCTTGGGCTTGTGTTGAAGTCTTGCGAGGCTTGAAGGGGGCGAAAAGAAAGAAAGAAGAAGAAAAAGAAAGAAGAAGAAGAAAGAAGAAGAAGAAAGAAAAAGAAAAAGAAGAAGAAAAAGAAGAAGAAGAAGAAGAAGAAGAAGAAGAAGAAGAAGAAGGAAGAAGGAAGAAGGAAGAAGGAAGAAGGAAGAAGGAAGAAGGAAGAAGGAAGAAGGAAGGAAGAAGGAAGAAGGAAGAAGGAAGAAGGAAGAAGGAAGAAGGAAGAAAGAAGAAAGAAGAAAGAAGAAAGAAGAAAGAAGAAAGAAGAAGAAGAAGAAGAAGAAGAAGAAGAAGAAGAAGAAGAAGAAGAAGGAAGAAGGAAGAAGGAAGAAGGAAGAAGGAAGAAGGAAGAAGGAAGAAGAAGAAGAAGAAGAAGAAGAAGAAGAAGAAGAAGAAGAAGAAGAAGAAGAAGAAGAAGAAGAAGAAGAAGAAGAAGAAAAAGAAGAAGGAAGGAAGAAGGAAGAAGGAAGAAGGAAGAAGGAAGAAGGAAGAAGGAAGAAGGAAGAAGGAAGAAGGAAGAAGGAAGAAGGAAGAAGGAAGAAGGAAGAAGGAAGAAAGAAGAAAGAAGAAAGAAGAAGGAAGAAGGAAGAAAGAAGAAAGAAGAAAGAAGAAAGAAGAAAGAAGAAAGAAGAAAGAAGAAAGAAGAAAGAAGAAAGAAGAAAGAAGAAAGAAGAAAGAAGAAGAAGAAGAAGAAGAAGAAGAAGAAGAAGAAGAAGAAGAAGAAGAAGAAGAAGAAGAAGAAGAAGAAGAAGAAGAAGAAGAAGTAAGAAAGTGGAAGAAGAAAGAAGAAAAAAGAAGAAGGAAGAAAGTAGAAGAAGAAAGAAGGAAAAAGAAGAAAGAAGACCTAACGAGAAGAAAAACAAAAGGAAGAAACTGGTGCATAGTGGCACTTTGACCGTCGATCACCAACGCTGGAGGTTCTTGTCTGACCGCACAGGATTTGCCTAGCAACGTGTACAGCTGACTCCTCGTGGTGACATCGTGCGAAGGTAAGCAACACTTATCACGACATTTCTTTCTCTTCTGCATGTAAAAATAATGTGTCTTAATATAGTACTTGTTTTGTATATTGAGCATCATTATCTCAATGTTTCACCTACTTCTGCACCCACAGTTCGAGCGTATTCCGTATTTTACTGCTTATGAGCTTCGACTCCCCCCCCCTCCCCCCCCCCCTCCTCCCCCTCCCCACCCCCCTCCCCCCCCCCCTCACCTCTCACCGACCAGTCTATTACCAGTCGCAAGTAAACTAAACAAATGTAAACTAAAAGGTACTTGATAGTACACATGTACTAAACTAATCTGAACTGGGCTGGGCTGGGCTGGGCTGGGATTGGGATTGGGATTGGATTGGATTGGAATGGGATTGGAATGGGATTGGGATTGGGACTGAAACTGGAACAGGAACTGGAAATGAACTGAACTGAACCGAAGTAAACTGAATTGAACAACTAGCTAAACGAAACTGAGCTGAGCTGATTTAATCGAAAACTATCAGTTTTGAGACATGGTACAACAACGTAGCTTCGTGACTTACCTGCAGACACTGTAAAGCTCCATTCGTTTCCTCTGCCCAGGAGGTTGTATCCTTTCTTTGGTTCACATATGATTTTTTGTGATGTGTTTTTTCAAAGCTCTGGGGACACAGAAGTCCTGGCAGGATTAGCGGGATGTTGGCGTCCATGTTGCCGTAGTGTAGTTTGAAAAGGTTTTTGTGTGTGGTAATAATTGTATTTGTAATATTATTCTTTTGGAGAAAATGAGAGCAAGTGTATGTTGTAGAAAGACACGTCTATGTATGTCTGTGAATTTCTGCATTGGTTCAAATTTCTTTTCGTTCTGTTTGTGGCGTGATCGTTTTTAAATGTGATTAGTGACTGAGGAAGGACTTCCTTTAGTTGTGTTTTTTTTTTTACTGTCTGGTGGTATCCGAGCATCTAACACCTACACCAACCGTGACAGAGGGAGTTTGGAATAGTAATGTCTCATTGGTTTGGAATGGGTTGTGAAAGTGAGTGAGAGTGGACAAAGTTGTACAGCCTAAAGGCGCGTTTGTTTGGCCCAAAATCTCGCGATTCTCCCTGAATGGCTAGTCGAGGGCGAGTGAGACGCTCCTACAGCTAGAAAACGGCCAATCATCACGTCAGGCGGAACAACATGGCTGCGTCCTGGCGCCCGAGTCGGTGAAGAATTTGCCGATAGACGAAATAACTGACGATTCAGATGTTACACCAGTTTTTCTCTTCATAGAACACACCAATCGAGGGATCTCCGGACCTCCCTAGGCCTCACGCCTTCACGGCGAGTGCGTCCTTATGAGCTAGGAACGTAGGCAACGCCTAGCCCTCGCGATTCTCTCGAGATTGGGGCCAAACAAACACGCCCTAATCCTCAGATGTCACCTGGAGTACAGCTAGCAGCGTCGTAGTTGTCGTCGTCTTTATCGTCCGTCATCGTCATGGTCGTCGTCATTATCGTCACCACCATCACCATGTCTGCCTGTCTGCCTGCCTGCCTGCCCGCCCGCCCGCCCGCCCTCCCGCCCGCCCGCCCGCCCGCCCGTCCGTCCGTCCGTCCCTCCCTCTCTCTCTTTTGCCGACTTGATTTTTTATTTCTTTCTCTTCCCATTCAATCCAGTGACAATTAGGTATTATTATCAACAATCATGGTCCATAAACAAAATTTGCACATGGGACATATAAATGTATATCATTTATACAATAAAGTGACGGAAATTAGTACTCTTATTCAGAAGGAACAGTTAGGCATTCTTGGAATAAGTGAATCTCGCTTTCACAGTGAAATCAGTGATGAAGCAATTGGAATATCAGGATTTGACATCGTACGACGCGATCCTGTGCTAGCTGGGCACACTGGGTTAGCAATCTACATTAACTATGACCTACGAAACTCTATTTATAGAAGACATGACCTTGAATCTTCAAGTGTTGAGTGTATTTGGTTGGAACTGAAACAATCTTCAAAGACTTCTCTTCTCCTGGGATTCTTGTGCAGAAACCCTGCCTCCACCTTCTGTTGGTATGATGAATTCGTAAGCATGATGGACAAAGTGAGTGCTCTTGGAAAAGATATTCTTCTTCTTGGTGACTTTAATATAGACTACCTAAAAATTAATGGTGCATGGAATTCAACAATCCTACTCTTTGGACTCAAGCAATTGGTTCATACAGCCACTAGGGTTACTCAGTCAACATCGACTCTTATTGATCACATATATACCACCGACATCCATCTGGTACAAAGCACTTGGGTGACAAGAATAGGCATTAGTGATTATTTTCCAATTATCTGCTCCTTGCACGCTAAACTCTCCAAAAGCCAAAAACGCGATCATTCATATCTGGCCTATAGATCGTTCAAAAACTTTGATGCCAAAACCTTTTGTTCTGACCTCCAAACGACACCCTTCCATGAAGTCCAATATCACACCGACCCAAACTGTGCACTTCAGCTTTGGTACAACATATTTCTAGGAGTAATGAACAAACACGTTTCGATCAGAAGAAAACGCGTGCGTCATCCAACGCTGCCACCATGGTTAACCAAGGAAGTAATGCAAGCAATGTCCCTCAGAGATAAACACAGGAAAAGCAACGATTTCGTTGCATACAAAAAACAAAGAAATGCAGTTAAAAGCTTAGTGAGGAAAGCAAAGAAAGAATATTTTCAGAAACTTATAACTGATAACAAAAACATCACCTCAGTATGGAACGCCATAAATACCTTTACCAAACGAAACGGAGCTAAAGCCCTCTCATCATGCCCATCCGATGATGTTAATGACTGCAATAATCACTTCCTCTCTGTGGCTGAAAAGTTATTCCCTCGCGATAGCAACCATAATTTCCGATCTGAAACAGCATATCTCCAAGAACTCTGCCAGGAGAGACTATTGTCTTCATCGGAATTTGAGATTCCTCTTCTTGCTGTTCATGAAGTTGGCAGCTTTATCCCTCCAGGTTTACTGGAGGTCCTACAGACTTTATTAGTCTGTCTGTCTGTCTGTCTGTCTGTCCCGTCTCCACGGCCTATATCTCAAAAACTACTGGACGGATTTCCTTGAGATTTTGCACACTGACTGGAAGTTAGGTCCCATTCAATATTATCAAATTTTCAGAATCGAGGTTTGAAAAGAAAGTGACTTTTTTACATTTTGGTGTTTCAATGAAAACAATTCAACAGACTCCATTTTGCAAAATCTGTGACGTCATCATTTGGCGTCGTATAACGTGACGTCATTTGCGAGGAGATTTTTTGAGAAGGGTGAATACGCCGTATCTGCGAACACTGTCGACAACTTCAAGGCTAGTACGTTAGACTACTTCTGGAAAGACAGCCCTACTATGTATAACCCAACCTGCTGCACCTAGACTGCATAATAGCCGCCACGCATGCAAGTCTAGCACTAGGAACTATTAAAATGCTACACAGCCTACCTCATAGAATTTTTCAAGTTTAAAAAGCTTGATGTAGCCACTGTTTACAATTGGCCCATGCGCACGCTGCCATGGTGAAATCTCCGCAGTAAATCTGACCTAATTTCTGATTGGCCAAAACTACGAAAATGTGTCACGGGAAGTAACTCCTGTATAGTTTTGAATCATACAAATTCGCACTTTTAAAAGTCATTTTTCACTGTTTAATAGATACGATCGAAGAGGGAACTTTGTTGTTTTCAATCCCCAATACCATGTACTATCATAATATAATATGGGAACATCGTCCATATTTTGGCTGAGCGGACCTGTAGAAGGAGTTGTTATCCGAAGGCACGCCCTGCGGTCTATGTGTGATTCGGGTGTAATACTGCCAATAAACGTCGTTAAGCTTAAGATTACACCCGAATCACACGGACCGTTAAGGTGCATGGAGTACAGTACCGGTCAAGAGTCACAACAACCAC
>JAWQFJ010000579.1:215506-223006 GCA_034096865.1 Theodoxus fluviatilis
GATGGCGGAGGTTGGACGGTAGGTCAAGCCCATTGACGTATTTTTTACTCAGTGACGTCAAATTTAGTTACATTAGTCAGCCCTGTGTCGTTATGGTCAGCTTCAGTGATTGACGTCACTTCGATTCATCGTCGTCATGGTAACTCGATGACGTCTGCTTGATTCGCCAACGTCACCACTACTAATTCAGGTCAATTTAAATCACTGACGTCAGACTGAAATAACTGACGTCACCTCGAATACTTGACGTCAGCTCGAACGTGAGGTTTACTCATCACGTCAGCTTAAATCAGCCAGTGTCAGTTTAACTCATTATCATCAGCTTTCCACATTGACGTTAGCTCAAGTAGTAATTGACGTCAGATCAAATTATTGACGTCAACTAAAACTAACGACGTCAGCTCAACTCACTGACGCTATTTCAATGGCGTCAATTCAGCTTGCGGAGTTATTGACGTCAGGCTAAAAGCGTGGAGTGGTGGTGGCGGTGGGAGGATGGCGGCGAAAGATGAGTGTTAATCAAGATTTGAAACGCTTTTGTCCATCGCCCACCTCGAACGTTGCAAAGTCTCTGTTGTTATGTATCCCCACAATGAAAAAATGAATGAATGAATGAATGAATGAATGAATGAATGAATGAATGAATGAAAGTTTTACGGCCTACCCGCCTTTTGAGGACTACAGTGTGTAATCACTGTCCTGACAGGCAACCGGTATTCTTTCTTTTTTGAGAAAGAAGACAATTATTTTTTATTAATGCTGACACATTTGGTGATGCATGATGATGTTTAGGATTCAACGTAAGGAAAGCCTGCAAAGTGAAAAATATACATTTACATCAAAGCCATTTCACAAGCTATGTTTCATACCACACAACATGACTCACAGATCAGGTACTATGAATTTTTTAATGTGACCAAAGATACTTGCATCAGAAAGAGATTACTTAGAAGTTAAAGAATTAAGAAAGGGAAATACACATAGCCGCTATTACTTCTGCTGCAGGTTTTCCAAAGACGTTTCGATGGCTCTGTCACGTTCCAAGGCAAAATGTGGGCAGAGTGTGTGGCAGGCTTTGGCAGTCCATCTGGGGAGTTCTGGCTGGGTGAGTCCTACACACAGATACTCTCTCTCTGTCTCTCTCTGTCTGTCTCTCTCTGTCTCTGTCTCTGTCTCTGTCTCTCTCTGTCTCTCTCTCTCTCTCTCTCTCTTTCTTTCTCTCTGTCTCTCTCTCTCTCTCTCTCTCTCTCTGTCTGTCTGTCTCTCTCTCTGTCTCTCTCTGTCTCTCTCTCTGTCTCTCTCTCTGTCTCTCTCTCTGTCTCTCTCTCTGTCTCTCTCTCTCTGTCTCTCTATGTCTCTCTCTTTCTCTCTCTCCTCTCTCTCTCTCTCTCTCTCTCTCTCTCTCTCTCTCTCTCTCTCTCTCTCTCCTCTCTCTCTCTCCCTCTCTCTCTCCTCTCTCTCTCCTCTCTCTCTCTCTCTCTCATTCTCTCTCTCTCTCTCTCTCTCTCTCTCCCTCTCTCTCTCTGTCTCTCTCTGTCTCTCTCTATTTCTCTCTCTCTGTCTCTCTCTCTCTCTCTCACTCTGTGTGTGTGTGTGTGTGTGTGTGTGTGTGTGTGTGTGTAAGAGAGAGAGAGAGAGAGAGAGAGAGAGAGAGAGAGAGAGAGAATGAGCAAACGAGTTGCTTTAAGATGGCGTGCTGGCGTTGTTGAGGTAGAGGGAATGTTGGAAGATGTGGTGCGATGATGGTGATAGGTGGTGTTTGGTGGTGAAGCCGACGAAGACAATGATGATGATGTAGTGGTGGTGATGAATTGCTGGTGATTGTGCAAGCAGTGATTAGGGGGAAAGTGGTGTCGGTGGTGGTGGTGATTATGACGGTTGCAATGTTGGTAATGGTGGTAGTGGTTGATTTGGTGATGATGACGGCGGTGATGGTGATGGTGTTAGTGGTAGTGGTGGTTGATTTAGTGGTGATGACGGAGGTGGTGGCGGTAGAGGTAGTGGTGGTTGATTAGGGTGCTGACGGCGGTCATGGTGATGGCGGTAGTGGTAGTGGTGGTTGATTAGGTGGTGATGACGGCGGTTGTGGCGGTAGTGGTAGTGGTGGTTGATTAGGTAGTAATGACGGCGGTTGTGGCGGTAGTGGTAGTGGTGGTTGATTAGGTGGTGATGACGGAGGTGGTGGCGGTAGTGGTAGTGGTGGTTGATTAGGTGGTGATGGCGGAGGTGGTGGCGGTAGTGGTAGTGGTGGTTGATTATGTGGTGATGACGGTGGTGATGGTGGTAGTGGTAGTGGTGGTTGATTAGGTGGTGATGGCGGCGGTGGTGGCCGTAGTGGTAAATGTAGTGGTGGTTGATTAGGTGGTGATGACGGAGGTGGTGGCGGTAGAGGTAGTGGTGGTTGATTAGGTGGTGATTACGGCGGTGGTGGCGGTAGTGGTAGTGGTGGTTGATTAGGTGGTGATGACGGAGGTGGTGGCGGTAGTGGTAGTGGTGGTTGATTAGGTGGTGATGACGGCGGTGGTGGCGGTAGTGGTAGTGGTGGTTGATTAGGTGGTGATGACGGAGGTGGTGGCGGTAGTGGTAGTGGTGGTTGATTAGGTGGTGATGACGGCGGTGGTGGCGGTAGTGGTAGTGGTGGTTGATTAGGTGGTGATGACGGAGGTGATGGTGTTAGTGGTAGTGGTGGTTGATTAGGTGGTGATGACGGAGGTGATGGTGTTAGTGGTAGTGGTGGTTGATTAGGTGGTGATGACGGAGGTGATGGTGGTAGTGGTAGTGGTGGTTGATTAGGTGGTGATGACGGCGGTGATGGTGGTGGCGGAAGTGGTAGTGGTGGTTCATTTGGTGGTGATGACGGCGGTGGTGGCGGTAGTGGTGGTTGATTAGGTGGTGATGACGGCGGTGATGGTGTTAGTGGTAGTGGTGGTTGATTAGGTGGTGATGACGGCGGTGATGGTGTTAGTGGTAGTGGTGGTTGATTAGGTGGTGCTGACGGCGGTGGTGGCGGTAGTGGTAGTGGTGGTTGATTAGGTGTTGATGACGGTGGTGATGGTGTTAGTGGTAGTGGTGGTTGATTAGGTGGTGATGACGGCGGTGGTGGCGGTAGTGGTAGTGGTGGTTGATTAGGTGGTGATGACGGTGGTGATGGTGTTAGTGGTAGTGGTGGTTGATTAGGTGGTGATGACGGCGGTGGTGGCGGTAGTGGTAGTGGTGGTTGATTAGGTGGTGATGACGGAGGTGGTGGCGGTAGTGGTAGCGGTGGTTGATTATGTGGTGATGACGGAGGTGGTGGCGGTAGTGGTAGTGGTGGTTGATTATGTGGTGATGACGGAGGTGGTGGCGGTAGTGGTGGTTGAATATGTGGTGATGACGGCGGTGATGGTGGTGGCGGTAGTGGTAATAGTGGTTGATTATGTGGTGATGACGGCGGTGGTGGTGGTGGCGGTAGTGGTAGTGGTGGTTGATTAGGTGGTGGTGACCGCGGTGGTGGTGGTAGTGGTAGTGGTGGTTGATTGGTGGTGATGACGGCGGTGGTGGTGGTGGCGGTAGTGGTGGTTGATTAGGTGGTGATGTCGGTGGTGATGGTGTTAGTGGTAGTGGTGGTTGATTAGGTGGTAATGACGGCGGTGATGGTTTTGGCGGTAGTGGTAGTGGTGGTTGATTAGGTGGTTATGACGGCGGTGTTGGTGCTAGTGGTAGTGGTGGTTGATTAGGTGGTGATGACGGCGATGGTGGCGGTAGAGGTAGTGGTGGTTGATTAGGTGGTGATGACGGCGGTGGTGGCGGTAGTGGTAGTGGTGGTTGATTAGGTGGTGATGACGGAGGTGGTGGCGGTAGAGGTAGTGGTGGTTGATTAGGTGGCAATGACGGAGGTGGTGGCGGTAGAGGTAGTGGTGGTTGATTAGGTGGTAATGACGAAGGAGGTGGCGGTAGAGGTAGTGGTGGTTGATTAGGTGGTGATGACGGAGGTGGTGGCGGTAGAGGTAGTGGTGGTTGATTAGGTGGTGATGACGGAGGTGGTGGCGGTAGAGGTAGTGGTGGTTGATTAGGTGGTGATGACGGCGGTGGTGGGGGTAGTGGTAGTGGTGGTTGATTGGTGGTGATGACGGCGGTGATGGTGGTGGCGGTAGTGGTAGTGGTGGTTGATTAGGTGGTGATGACGGAGGTGATGGTGGTGGCGGTAGTGGTAGTGGTGGTTGATTAGATGGTGATGACGGCGGTGATGGTGATGGCGGTAGTGGTAGTGGTGGTTGATTAGGTGGTGATGACTGCGGTGGTGGTGATGGCGGTAGTGGTAGTGGTGGTTGATTATGTGGTGATGACGGCGGTGATGGTGATGGCGGTAGTGGTAGTGGTGCTTGATTTGGTGGTGATGACGGAGGTGGTGGCGGTAGTGGTGGTTGATTATGTGGTGATGACGGAGGTGGTGGCGGTAGTGGTGGTTGATTATGTGGTGATGACGGCGGTCGTGGTGGTGGCGGTAGTGGTGGTTGATTATGTGGTGATGACGGAGGTGGTGGTGGTAGTGGTGGTTGATTATGTGGTGATGACGGCGGTCATGGTGATGGCGGTAGTGGTAGTGGTGGTTGATTAGGTGGTAATGACGGAGGTGGTGGCGGTAGAGGTAGTGGTGGTTGATTAGGTGGTGATGACGGCGGTGATGGTGGTGGCGGTAGTGACATTGGCGGTAATAGTGTTAGTGTTGGTTCTCGTGACGATGACGTCAACAGAGGTGATGGTGGCATCGATGTTTGTTTCAATGCTCTTATCGCTGCTGCTGTCGTCAGCATCAACATCGTCGGCACCGTCATTGCATCACACGAGCATCGATTGTTATCGCTTGTCTACATTGTCCTCACACTGCTCGGCCTGTCCAGGTCTGGAGAACATCCACCTGCTGACGTCATCGGGACTGACCACGGCGCGAGTGGACCTTGGTGACTGGAGTGGGGGCAGTGCCTATGCTCAGTACCACGTCTTCACTGTGGACGGCAACGTCACTGACTACACCCTCACCGTGGCTGGCTACTCGGGCACTGCAGGTGTGGCTATCTGCTTGCATCCGATGGGCATGAGTGGTTGATTTTGAATAGACGCACAGACAGATGGACGCACGGACGAACGGACGGACGAACGGATGGAAAGATTCGCATCAAACGTGCACGCGAGCATGCACGCACAAACGCACACACAAAACACAGACACACACACATACGCGCGTGCATGCACGCACACACACACACACACACACATCCACACATAAAAAACACGCGCGCGCGCTCGCGCGCAAGCATGCATGGACTGAGAGAGACAGACAGACGGACAGACGGACGGACGGACGGATGGACACACGTACACACACAGACATACACACGCACGCACCCATCCACACATAAAAAACACACACACGCGCTCGCGCGCACGCATGCATGGACTGAGAGAGAAAGAGACGGACAGACACACACACAGACAGACACACAGACACACAGACAGACACACAGACAGACACACAGACAGATACACAGACAGACAGATGAGCAAAGGCGAAAACACACGCACCAACACATGCATACATATCTGCCTGCCTGCCTGCCTGCCTGCCTGTCTGTCTATCTGTCTGTCTGTCTGTCTGTCTGTCTGTCTGTCTGTCTGTCTGTCTGTCTGTCTGTCTGTCTGTCTGTCTGTCTGTCTGTCTCTTTACGTGTAATCATCCATCCATCAATCTATCCATCCATTTATCTATCAACATATCCGTTCATCAATCCACACATCCATCCATCTATCCACATATTCATCGTTCCATCCACATATCCATTCATTCCCCCCACATCCATCCATTTATCTATCAGCATATTCATTCATCCATCCACATATCCATCCATCTATGCATCCACATATAATAATAATAATAATAATAATAATAATAATAATAATAATAATAATAATAAATAAAAATAAATAATAATAATAATAATAATAATAATAATAATAACAATAACAATAATAATAATAATAATAATAATAATAATAATAATAATAATAATAATAATAATAATAATAATAATAATAATAATAATAATATATAATAATAATAATAATAATAATAATAATAATAATAATAATAATAATAATAATAATAATAATAATAATAATAATAATAATAATAATAATAATAATAATAATAATAATATAATAATTTTTTAAAATAGCATTTACAACGCGCATTTCTTGCAAGAACTCAATGCGCGGGCATACCCACATTTACACGCAGTTACTCGTCAGTCAAACGGGGAGGGGCCGCTATTGCGGAGGGCCGCTATTGCGGGGGATCGCTATTGCGGGATTTTTTTGGTCAAAAGTTCTTAAGGCCATTTTGATTCTTTTGTCCTAAAACGCCTTAAAAAAAATTGTTACTAACGGGTGAAGCTCTATATATTCTAACTCCATCCCACGTTTGACTCTCCACGAGTGGTCCCTACGCCCTTAACTCCAAGGCCCGACGCTGATGTTGGACACAAACGTGACAAAAAGTAACGCGTCCGGGTTTAGGTGAAACTCCCCGGACAGGGTAAGTCAGTCAGGCGGGGTGGCGGGTGCGGCCTAGGCTGAGCGCTATCGGTAAAACCCAATCACGAAATTTTGGGGAAAATTTTATGAGAAAAAAAACGAAAACATTTCTAAGTTTTTTCAAAACAAAGTAACAAAACTATTGTTTTTTTTTTGGCGTTTTAGGACAAAAGAATCAAAATGGCCTTAAGAACTTTTGACCCAAAAAATCCCGCAATAGCGGCCCTCCGCATTAGAGAGCCGACCCCAGTCATACTACATAGAACAACACTCGTACGACTATCATACCAGGACTTGAAAAAAACCTAGGAGGTTACAGAAAAGCAAGACGAAACATATGGGGTTTTAACTGAGATTTTAAAATGGACATAGTTGGTGCATCACGTAGGCCAGCCGGCAAGGAATTCCAGACACTAGGGGCAATGAAACTGAAACTACGCTCTCCGAAAGACTTGGTACTACGCTTTGGAATTTTCAGAAGCTTTTCACTTGATGATCGGAGAGAAAGGGAATGGTGATAGGTACAAAGGGAGGCCGAAAGATATGCCAGAAGGGCTGAATCAAAATGACGGTACGCCAAAACAGCAATTTTGTACTGGCAGCGGGAATTAACTGGAAGCCAGTGTAGATGTTTCAGGAGGAGTGTCACATGATCGCGCTTGCCCTTCATAAGAACCAGACGTGCCGCACTGTTTTGAACTCGTTGCAGACGGTTTAGTTGTTCTGCCGGAAGACCTGCCAGGACTGAATTCCAGTAATCCAGTCGTGACGTGATCCATTCATCCATCCACATATCCTCCCCTCTATCCATTTACATATCCATCCATCAACATATCCATCCATCCATCCATCTATCCACTTACATACATGTCCATCCATTCATCCATCCATCCACCCACCCACCCACCCACCCATCCATCCATCCATCCA
>JAWQFJ010000579.1:225506-258006 GCA_034096865.1 Theodoxus fluviatilis
ATGGAAATACATCATGTGGAACATCTGTGCCGACATCGCATCAAATTTGCATGTCTACCTATTCATCCAAATAGAAAGCGTTACATTGTGGTGAATTTACAACCAAATCTCTGCTCTTGAAGTCTTTATACAGATAAACACTTGCTGCTCTAGCTATAGTGTCATTTTCATTGCTTTAAAGAGTTTTCAGTGGATTTTCAATAGGTGGCACAAGATGTAACAACAGGTATCGTTCCCTCAAGTCCTGCAGAGCAGGGCAGTCCAACATGAAATGAAATTCTTCAGAGAGAGAGAGAGAGGGGAGAGAGAGAGAGAGAGAGAGAGAGAGAGAGGGGGGGGGGGGAGAGAGAGAGAGAGAGAGAGAGAGAGAGAGAGAGAGAGAGAGAGAGAGAGAGAGA
Organism: Theodoxus fluviatilis; assembly: GCA_034096865.1. Taxonomy (NCBI): domain Eukaryota; kingdom Metazoa; phylum Mollusca; class Gastropoda; order Cycloneritida; family Neritidae; genus Theodoxus; species Theodoxus fluviatilis. The sequence goes on from JAWQFJ010000579.1 coordinate 225,905, forward strand.
GAGAGAGGGGGGAGTCTACCTCTCATTGGAGCACAATATGAATGACTTCCTCGGGAACAGCAGCATTCACTGGAAAGACTTTTCAAAGTTCGTTTTGAAAGAACACAGTGCGGCCCTGACCGAATTCCCTCCTGTTTCAGACCACTGTGTCCGTAAGAATGGTTGACGATGGATAAACACGAAATTTCTCTGAATCGAGATAGAAAGGATTGCACACCATCCTTGCACAGAGTGCAGTATTGTTTCCTCTCCCGTCCCAAACAAAGATGATGAGGATGAATGGGGAGTTGCAGTCTCTCAGCCTGTATAGCCCATGTAAGGCCATTGACTGGAGAATCAATAGAGCTCGTGAGAGAAAGAGCTAGTCAACACTCGACTACCCCAGTTATTCGCTTTTTATGAATCGCGTCGGAAGATGCCATGGGTTTCTCTATATCCCCAGTCCACAGGGGGCTCATGTCCCAGATATCCGTAGATAAGAGGTAAAAATGAATAAAAGGAGATCAAGGTGATTAGTTGTAGCTTCTGCTCGTTCAGCTCTTTGAAAGCGAAGAGAAGTTTGCACTTTTGCATCTGTTTGAGAGAAGTTTTCATGACTGAAAACGACCCCCAAAGCACTATTTTCAGTAGAAATTGTTGATTACTTTTAATACCGTGACAAACACCATGCGCCATAACTTAAACGTCATACGGGCAGGAAACTATAAGCACGTTTATTCTTCATAATCAAATTTTTAATTTTTCATTGCTGTGAAGAAATCACTAATCTAGTTGTGTTATGTCCGTCCTGAACAATGTATAAAGTAATGGGTTAGTGCACAGATTTATGGTGTCCAAGCTTTAGAACTTATGTATATTTGTATCTATATTTGAATATCTTGTATATCTATATATATTATGTATATTTGTATCGTTCATGATATTGATGTATTTTCGTCTCTTCCTTTTTTTTTTCTATGTAATATTCTCTTTCTTGTATTTTTTTAGACCAAATAAACTGAAGGGGAAAAAAATGAAAAAAATGTATATTTGTATCTATATTTGTATATCTTGTTGAGCACCTGGACAAGACCTCTTCCTCCACATTGGGGTCCAAAGATCACTTCACTATGTTTCTGTGTGTTGTACATAGCAAAAGATTAGGCCTACAGTTTGTCATTAGTTATATTAGTTACGTTTAATGCCATGTCTTCTGCTGATGTACCCAATGGTAACTTGAAGCAATTTTCAGTGTTGTAAATAGGAAAAGAATTATTTGAATTTTAAAAATAAAGTTCAATTATATCTTGTGCCCAGTGATCAGTTTATGTATTTTTAGAATAGAGATGAGTGATTTAAATAAAATAAGAGTGAATTAAGTATTGTGTCTTTTTGCATACGGTTTGACGGTGTAAAAATTAACAGCCATTAAAGATGCACATCGGTTTTTCAAGTAAAGTCATTTTTGGTAATGTCTGAAGGTAATTTTTTGTCATTTCTGGGTAACGACAGAAATATTTGGGCATTTCCAGAAATGACCGATTAAAGCAGTCATTTCCGGAAATGACAGAAATGTTGAGTCATTGCCGGAAATAACTGTTTTCCCGATTTGACTGTAACAGCTTTAGAATTTATGTATATTTGGAATATGAACTGTTATATTTATAATGCATGTAGAATTTGTTTGCAGTGTACACATCAACAAGACTAAATAAAGTTATTCTAATACACTGTTTTAACAGTTGTATGTTTTGAGAGAGAGAGAGAGAGAGAGAGAGAGAGAGAGAGAGAGAGAGAGAGGTGTACGTATTAACATCACACATCTCTGTAAGTCCCAACTGGAATGTTCTCCTAATTATAGGCCTACCAAGCATACATACAACAGGAGGTGCATTAATTAAGAGCACACCAGTGCCTTTACTCTGCATACCACTATATGACACCGTTAATTATTGACCCATCCACACGGCCCATGCGGTCGCTGGGCTTAGCCAATCGCTGGCGCGGAACTAGTCTATTTTTAGCGCAGACTTCTCTGGCTCACACTGGTATCACAAATACGGCACTGTCTGGAACCAGCGTCTATTTGACTCCATCACGCGTTTTCGCTTCGGTTCTAGCCTATCGCACAACCACAACAAAATTGTTATTCACTGCCAGTGGGGCACATGCTCTGGTGATCAACGATATCCCGACAAAATAGTAGGAGGCAAATTGCATCAATTTCCCTCTGTAAAAAGCAGAAGAGCCGATGCCATGGCGTGGAACAAGACGTGCTGCCGGTCACACGATCAGCTAAATCTCAACCGGCTTAATAAAAACAAAGGAGTCTGCACGGGGGTGAGTCTCAGATCTGCATTTGAAATTGAACATTACTGTTGTTTAACATAAGTTTTTTCATTTCTAGGCTTCAGGAAGCAAATTTTGGGAGGGAGCGTGAGGGTTGAGTGAGGATAGACGCGGTCATGCTATTTACCGAAATGGCGCTAATGGCTTCGAAATGGCTTAGAAATGAGCATACATATCGTTATCCCCTTCTTGAATATGATATATTTAAGCTATTCTAATTAAACCAGAACTATATTTGACCAAATTACGTTAGAAACAGCAACATTTTGAAACACAGACATGCGGTCGCCATTTCGATCATCATCCAGGATGGAAACAGCATGACCCCGTCTGTACAGTAACGCTTCATTGGGAGGATGATGCCTATGTACCTTACCATCTCATTACACAGCTTGTATGTCGTGATGGTAGATCTGAGATTTTGGGTAGAGCACGGTTATACAAAGCTCCAGGATTAGAACAGAATATATATATCCCATCCAACGTAAGCGAAGAGCAAAGGTTCACCCCCGTCTCGATCAAATCTCCGAATCGTGCGTGGTTGGTAAATTTCTTTCTCATCAATGCAACTAGTGAAGGTAAAGGTAGTAGTTTTGTATAGCGACTCTACACCAACCCGAGGCGCTCAATCCGTTTTAAACTTAACTACCTGATCACTGGAACACTTGATCAACATTTTACAGGCACCTGACAACAGACAGATACGACGCACATTGTCACGCAGATGTCAGCACTTCCCAAGCTGTCACCTCCACCGTTGAATCCTCTTGCTCATAGATCTTAATTTCGTCTAAATAACATGAGTAGTATGTATTTATACCCCTGTCTATCACAGTCTGAGAAATCTTCTCACTGTCTGGCAAAAATGAGTGACACATGCTGTCCGGAATACAACTCAACGATTCAGTTGCCGTTTGCGTCGAAGCCATTTTGCCGCCTGCATGTGATACCACGTACGCGAGCTACAGCGAGAAAGGGGCGTGGCTGTGGACTGGTCAATAGCCTAGTTACTTAAGAGGCAATAGCATCAACAACACGTAAAACTGTACTTGACGAGAAGTCACGAAACCAGTGAAGGCATATGTTGCACTCTTCTCTTGCAGTGTCCTGTTGTACGGTGGTTCTCCTAGCTTGCGCCGGGAAGTCGAAGTTACAAACGCTGGTGGTCGTTTTCGATAAACTTTATTCACGCACTGGTCGATACACAACGGTGACAGTAAACAATATCGTCGTAGCAACTTCACTCTATGCGCAGTGCCGCAGAGGACTCACTTCTTACAAAGGAGAACTCGTTTATCCTCTAGTTAAGCTCTCACCTTAACTCTGTCGTATCTCCTCTCTTGTGTCTCTCTCTCGCTTTATCATGCTTTATATACCTAAACACAGGTTCCAGAGCTTTCGAGAACAACCTACGATCTCCTCCGCTGCCGCAAAGCTTCACGAATGACGTCACGTGACACAGTCAAGACAAATTTAGCCCGACTCGACCACGTGACTGGGTAACCGAATTAGCGGAGAGACCAATGTAAACACACCAATTGCGCTACAATCTTCTTGTACGATCTAGAACCTTCACAACACCTACATCGAAACTGAGCATTCATGGCATGCGTGCCTCTCTCCTTCGGTGCCCATGGGCTCCTTACTCCTGTTTGACAAGCCAACACTTTTCTTAGGCGCTAAGAGTCGTGTCAACCCAGACGGCAACACTGCAAGCACATTCCACGTGACTTAGGTGAGCTCGATTCTGACTTAGAGTTATAGTGCTGACTTTGATCGTCGAAAGGTGAAAGGTCATCAAACTGGCACCCGTTTGTTGACAGTTCCATTAGCTGTCGTGTCAGTTTTAAGTTGTTGGAGCTCACAAACTAAAGCGAAGGTCAATAGAGACTCTGTTAAAACACAAAATGTCAGCGATTCAATCTGTTCGATTATAGAACGAAAACTCTTTATCTTGGCTCTGGTGTGTGTATTATCAAATAAGACTTCGCTCTTGTAAATTGATTCTTTGTGGCAGTGACCAGACGCTGCAATGGATATTCTGTCTCTAGTCAAAGAGGTATTCATTCTCTAGTCAAAAGGGGTATTATTTCTCTAGTGTGTTTTACAATAGAAAAGGATACATAATACGCGTGCCATTCTGAACAGATTTCCACGAGAGAACACTCAAGAGCAGTCAGAAAAGGATGGGAAAGAACGAATAGCATGAAGGCTTAACAACACCATGTTGCTTTGGTGTGTGTGCCTGGATTTGAAAGTGCTACAGACGTTTCTCTGAAGTGTTGGTCAGGTCATATTTACGACAGCTGCTTCGTTCCGAGTCGACAAGAATGCGCAATTTTATTTTATTGTTGGTCTCAGCTCTCTACGCTCTCATATATGTGTTCAGAGAGGAAGTTGTGATGCAGCAAAAATAAGTTTTAAAAAATTATTTTTAGTCTGAGTTTATATCATGTAATGTACACCTCTCATTCCATTTTAATTTCCGATTTGACTTTGAGTTTAACCTATACATAAGTGACCTTTTTTATTTGTTTTCGAGTCAATCCATGTCCCGATTTGTAAAAAATAACTTATATATAGCGTATTCATCATTACATTATCTCCTTTTCATATGCTGCCTAATTAAGGCAATGTTTACTCAAAGAGCAAAGACATGTTATTACTATGACTATGATTGTGACTATGACTGGGTAAATGCCACAAAGCGTTATTTTAGAATAGCCTCTCCTTGTGATATTGACACTATTGTGTAAAGCTATGGAAAATTAACATGAAGAATAAACTGAAAATTACTCGAAGGAGGAGGAGGAGGAGGAGGAGGAGGAGGAGGAGGAGGAGGAGGAGGAGGAGGAGGAGGAGGAGGAGGAGGAGGAGGAGGAGGAGGAGGAGGAGGAGGAGGAGGAGGAGGAGGAGGAGGGGGAGCAGGACGAGCAGGAGCAAGAGGAGGAGGAGGAGTAGCAGGAGGAGGAGCAGGAGGAGGAGGAGCAGGAGCAGGAGGAGCAGGAGCAAGAGGAGGAGGAGGGGGAGGAGCAGGAGGAGGAGGAGGAGGAGCAGGAGGAGGAGGAGCAGGAAGAGGAGGAAGAGCAGGAAGAGGAGGAGCAGGAAGAGGAGAAGGAGGAGCAGGAAGAGCAGGATGAGCAGGAGGAGGAGCAGGAGCAGGAGGAGGAGCAGGAGGAGCAGGAGGAGGAGGAGCAGGAGGAGGAGGAGGAGGAGGAGGAGGAGGAGGAGGAGCAGGAGCAGGAGGAGGAGGAGGAGGAGGAGGAGGAGGAGCCCCACGGGGCATACAGTTAATCAAAATAATGTCGGGTAAATCTGCTATTTTATCGACTGTATCCATCACTGCCTCGATCTTCTAGAGACACGCCGCGACGCGCTAAATCTAATGTTTGTCGTCAGATGCCAGTAGAGGACTGATCAAGCGGTGCCAAGCGGTGCCAAGCGGTGCCAAGCGGTGCCAAGCGGTTTAAGATTCAAATATAGGCGAAACGTCGCGTTACAAAATGAACACCTCTACCTTTACCAGCCAGTTGAGGCGACAAAACTTGCAGCCCATTCTTTACATGTACAGTTCCTAGGCTTTCATCGTAATTGGTGCTTAGCATTTGGACATCTACGTCACTCACCAGAAACAGCGCGCGCGCACGCGCGCGCACACACACACACACACACACACACACACACACACACACACACACACACACACAATATTGTAGGTGCTGTCGGGTCAGTCCGAGGGCAGACGCGGAAAGGTAACTCTTCGAATATTTGTTAGAGTAACGTCCCTTGAGTAATTCCAGACGTAAATGTGTACACGCTGACATGGTGAGTACTTTACGCCTCCAGGAGTTCACGGTGTCTTTTTCATCCTGTTGAACCCGGCTCATCTGACCTGTATTTGCCACCGTAGAATGTAGAATGATCTCGATTTTGTGTGTCTATTCAAACTGTTTCGATAAAAACCGTTGTTGTCAACAGTCAGTGCCACTAGTAAAAGTCATGAGTAATCGTCAACCATCATCACGATCGTGTTTACACTTCGTTTCACGCTCAGCATTGCACTTTATCGACAGCTTCGAAATACTTTGACTGTAGAGTATTGAAGTACAATGATAAGATTTTCTTAAAACCATTATGGCTCTCAGTGAGCATTTATTTGTTTGTCATCACAGTATGTATTTGTTGTGTCACGTACCGAGTTGGATACAAGTTCGAAGTTGATCCTCGCTGATTCAGTGATTGCCGTCTCGTGTTGTCAGTCACGTGCCGTGTGTCTTATTGACGTTTTTGGTTTTTACGATACCTTGCTTTTCCAAGATCTGGCTGGACAAGAGTAAATTCTGCAGAGAGTTTCAGCAACGTACAGACATACATAAGAATGACAGAGTTTTCACTGGCAATCTTGCTTGCTTTCTTAAAAATGATAATTGTTGTGTCATGAATCATCTATACATGTATATGTATCTATCTGTGTATCAGCAGGGTACTGTTGATTATTCTATGAATATACATCCCTACCCTATTCCTGCAGTTATGTCAATAGTCATTACATTTGATGAAGATATTTCAGCCTTACACTCTACAAGGAAAAATAGCAGGCACTCAACAGAGCTTTTGCAGTGCTTCCACCTGCTTTCTTCAGCACTAACTGACCAAGGTGACTTGGTGTTCAGTCCACAATTGTTTACCTTCTTTTTTAAAGGTGCATAGAGCCGTAGAACGTGCACTATAATTACCTTGTTTGTTTCCACATCTTTCAATGCTTTGCCTTTGATTTGCATTAAGCATTGATGAAAAATTAGTGTGGATCACCCTGTGGCAAGGCCCATAAACTTTTCCTGTCAGCCGTGCAGGTGAATGTACCAAACTCATGTTAACCCTTTAACTCCAGCAGTACCCGTAGCCGCACTACATTCCCTCCTTATTTTTCTTTTATGTCTGCTCAGAGTTCTTTGGAATTTCGAAGAACTAATTCTCCTGTGTCAGGAGTAGAAGGGTTAAAGCTACATCTGAAGAAACAGTCATGCACATGAATGAATGACTTTCTTATGACAATGAAACTCAAATGAACGGCTTTCTGATGACAAAGTAAGATGTGAATGAGTGAATTTCTGATAACAACGGAATGTGAGTGAGTGACTGTGATGACAAAAGAATGTGAATGAGTGACTTTCTGATGACAAAGGAATGAATTAGTGACTTTCTGATGACAAAGGAATGTGAATGAGTGACTTTCTGATGGCAAAGGAATGTGATAGAGTGACTGTGATGGGAAAGGAATGTGAATGAGTGACTTGCTGATGGCAAAGGAATGTGAATGAGTGACCTGTCTGATGGCAAAGGAATGTGAATGAGTGACTTTCTGATGGTAACGTAATGTGAATGAGTGACTTTCTGATGGCAAAGGAATGTGAATGAGTGACTTTCTGATGGCAAAGGAATGTGAATGAGTGACTTTCTGATGGCAAAGGAATGTGAATGAGTGACTAATAGAGTGACTGTGATGGGAAAGGAATGTGAATGAGTGACATTCTGATGGCAAAGGAATTCTCTGTGTGCAGGGGACTTCAGCCAAGGATGTGGAGATTCCCGCCTCAGCACCACAAACCCTGCTGGCAAGTCTGCATGCAGACTACATTGCAGCCTACAGCACCAAGAAGGATGACTATGTAGGTAGCAATGGCGGCTGCTAGCTTGTTTTGTTTGGATAGGATTGTAGAATGTCTGTTCTTTTTTTCCAGCTTTGAGAGCTGATTGGACATAGACATTCATGGCCATGCGGAGAAATGAATGCTACAAAGAACAAACGTTTTGTCAATACTGGTGGTTGAGAATTGTGTTTCCTGCATGGTGAGATTTGAACTGAAAATTTGAAGGGAAATGATAAAGTCCGCTGGACTCATCATCTTCTGGCATGGCTTTGTGGAATTCTTCCTGATACTGTGGAAAGGGGTTCTTTGCACAGTGGCTTCAGAAGAAAACTGAAGACAAACATCTTTGAACAAATAATTTAGAATGTTGCAACTCTGAACCATGAGCAGCCACATAGTCTTGCAACATCACTGATATATAACAGTACACTGACAGGGTAATTGAACAAGTAAAAATTCAAATTATCATTTTGGCCATCAGCCCATCACAAAATGAAAAATAAGCACAGAAGAAATGGGAACTGGTAGGTATAAACTTGACCAAAAAACAGCATCCGGACATGCACATCACGTCATTCAAGGAAGAGAAGAAAATAATTTTCCCCATGGAACTGTATACACAACTGAGCTTGATGCATTAAGGCTTGCTTCTCATTCTTCCCCATGCCGCCTGTGTTGTCTGTGGTCTGCCGTCATGTCTGAAACTGAAAGCCGTCAGCTGTCTGTTGCTCCGCCATGATAGTCTTGCAAATGGAGTGTCAGCTGGTGATGAGTGGAGCATGGGGCATGCAGGGTGTTTGGTAACGTAACAGACATTGTTTTACGCTGCTTGTGTCATAGGCTAGACGGTGATTTATCCTGAAACGTAGAGCATGACCTACTTGCATATGAATGACATGATGTTTTCACCTGAAATATGGGTTTTCATCATTTTCTTTCACCTTATTACCCAATCAAATGATACTTTCATCTAAAATGTCTGTCTAATCAATCACACGCAACAAATACAACAATGTTTGGGTCCGAGATTTCACGAAACACTCACCGTTACAGCCGGCTAGTCACAGTTAAGATAACAAGAGTAGGCGGGGGAAAAGTCTTCTCTTCAGGGCATTGTCCAATCACAAGATTTGGCAGATGAAAACGTCATGTCATTCATATGCAAGTAGGTCATGCTCTACGATTCATGATAAACCACTGTCTAGCCTATGACACTTGCAGTGCTGTCGCAATATGAGGCACCATAAAAATGTAAATGGAATTGGATGGTGAGTTTCTTTTAAACATTCTCCCGTGAGTTGGAGGTAAGAATAGACTACCATGTCTCCCAGTGCGATTTTTGACAGGCAAACAACTAGGGAAAGTGGGATCTGCTCTTGCTTGAATCGTCTCTAGTGATTTTCATGCTGAATGGCCCTACTGAGCCTGCAAAGGCTTATGTTATAGGCCATTAAACTCCATCCATGCATCCATCCATGCATCCATGCATCCATCCATCCATCCATCCATCCATCCATCCATCCATCCATCCATGCATGCATCCATCCATGCATGCATCCATCCATGCATGCATCCATCCATCCATGCATCCATCCATCCATGCATCCATCCATCCATCCATGCATCCATCCATCCATCCATCCATCCATCCATCCATCCATCCATGCATGCATCCATGCATGCATCCATCCATCCATCCATCCATCCATCCATCCATCCATCCATCCATGCATCCATCCATCCATCCATCCATCCATGCATCCATCCATCCATGCATCCATCCATGCATGCATCCATCCATCCATGCATCCATCCATCCATGCATCCATGCATCCATCCATCCATCCATGCATCCATCCATCCATCCATGCATCCATCCATGCATGCATGCATCCATCCATGCATCCATCCATCCATCCATCCATCCATCCATGCATCCATCCATCCATGCATCCATGCATCCATCCATCCATCCATCCATGCATCCATCCATCCATCCATCCATCCATCCATCCATCCATCCATCCATCCATCCATCCATCCATCCATCCATCCATCCATCCATCCATCCATTCATTTGAGCCATTCTTTCTGTTCTTGATCTGCATCTGTGTCACTGTCTGCATCTGCTGCTGCAGGAGTATGTGATGACGGAGTACCTGCGCATGAACGGCATGTACTGGGGACTGACGGCGCTGGGACTTCTGGGACAGCTGTCGCGCATCGACAGGGAGGAGGTGCTGCGCTTTGTTCGCGACTGCCAGGCTGAGTGCGGCGGCTTCAGCTGCAGTGTGGGCCATGACCCCCACCTTCTCAGCACCCTGAGTGCAGTGCAGGTGTGTAAGTGTGTCTGTTCCTCCAGTGTGGGTGTTGCTTGCAGGTGTGTAAGTGTGTGTGTACTTCCAGTGTGGGTGTTGCTTGCAGGTGTGTAAGTGTGTGTGTACTTTCAGTGTGGGTGTTGCTTGCAGGTGTGTATGTGTGTGTGTACTTCCAGTGTGGGTGTTGCTTGCAGGTGTGTAAGTGTGTGTGTACTTCCAGTGTGGGTGTACCTTGCAGGTGTGTAAGTGTGTCTGTACCTCCAGTGTGGGTGTACCTTGCAGGTGTGTAAGTGTGTGTGTACTTCCAGTGTGGGTGTTGCTTGCAGGTGTGTAAGTGTGTGTGTACTTCCAGTGTGGGTGTTCCTTGCAGGTGTGTAAGTGTGGTAAGTGTGTCTGTACCTCCAGTGTGGGTTTTCCTTGCAGGTGTGTAAGTGTGTCTGTACTTCAAGTGTAGGTGTACTTTGCAGGTGTGTAAGTGTGTGTGTACTTCCAGTGTGGGTGTTCCTTGCAGGTGTGTAAGTGTGTGTGTACTTCCAGTGTAGGTGTACCTTGCAGGTGTGTAAGTGTGTGTGTACTTCCAGTGTAGGTGTACCTTGCAGGTGTGTAAGTGTGTCTGTACTTCCAGTGTAGGTGTACCTTGCAGGTGTGTAAGTGTGTCTGTACTTCCAGTGTAGGTGTACCTTGCAGGTGTGTAAGTGTGTGTGTACTTCCAGTGTGGGTGTACCTTGCAGGTGTGTACGTGTGTGTGTACTTCCAGTGTGGGTGATCCTTCCTCGTGTGCCTGATCACATTTGCATTATGGTTTCACTAGTGATAGAGAGTAACAAAGGTTCTTTTGTCTCTAACATCAATATATGTCGTGTAACCCAATGTATGCATAGTATTGCACACCAGTTTGCTACCAAACCATGTAGAATCAGTCCAAAAGTACTCAGTACTGTGATGGCCAGATGTATGTGATACTTGTCAGTAATCAACTTTGGCTCAAATCACATACTTTGTATGGGGTGTCTGGCTGAACATTGCAGTGTAGAAGCCTGTTATGAGGGCAAATGCTAGCAAGCACTTGGTGTGCCTGCCTCCTGAACAGAGTGTCTGGGGGTATAGGGAACGCTGCCAGCAGTTTCCATGGAAAAAATTCCGCAGCCAGGCGCCAAGTAATGATGTAAATATGGGACGGGTGAATTACAATTTTATGATATAATTCGGGCAAAGTGTGCAGATGTCAGAAACGTCGTTTCTATTTTAACCATCCCTATCATAAGCGTAACTCCATTGCTGGTTTCAAGTTGCAGAAGTAGGACAACGTCGTACGGACACACGGTCTGTGCTTTTTAGTGGGCAGAGTGGCGCCTGGCTGCTGAAGTCTTACCGTTTCCATTACTACTACAGCTACTAATACCACGAAATTTGTGGTTACAAACCCTGTATTTTTACTGCCTACCCGAAACTTCTTTTTTTTCGTTGAAAAAAAAAGATAGAAAAAAACCCACATGCTGTCCCATATTCCCTGCCCTATGAGCACTCAGGGAATCCACTAGTTATGTTTTTTAATTGTTCTCGGCAAAAGAGAAATTTGATTTACGTTTAATCTGGCCTCTTTCATTAAAAATAGTTATTGAAAAAAAAGGTTCAGGCTGAATTTTCAACCCCCTTTTTTAGTTGTTGCCTTATTACCATAAACACGACTTCATTTTTCCCCCCACATAATTCTACTTCTACTACTATGAGACTAGCAGCTGCAAGACCTCTCCCTAAGCAAGCACACTAAACCCTCACAAGCACTTGCCCTTATGTGCAAACCTCTGGTTTCACATGCATACAAACCCTTAACTGTTTGTTATCAAATATCCTGTCATATTTATACCTGTTGGATCCTGCATTTCCTTCCATTCTTTCACTGGTTCTTTTCTTATTGTCATTGTTTCTGATTTAAGATTTTTCTACCTATTTGTCACGTGGGTTCTACGACCCAGCATCATCTTTCTGAACGTTTTTGTTGTTTCAACTGATGATCTCTGAGTTGTGCACATCCACACGTTTTTTACACTTCAAAGGTCAGATTTATTTGCCTTTTAACCAGCCTGACTTGTTTTTCTGTGCAGATCCTGACGCTGTTTGACGCGGTGGACACGGTCAACACGGACAGCGCGGTGGAGTGGGTCAAAGGACTCCAGCAGGAAGACGGGAGTTTTTTTGGAGACAAGTGGGGTGAGAGATTTGTCCTTGACCCTTAATGGTGAACCATCCTTGAAGTTTTGAAAGGTGGCGGTGGTGGCTTGAAAAATAAAGTATTATGCAACTTCATGATACCACTCCTTCAAAACCCTCTCCATTCCACATAAAGGGAGGCAACCTTATTAAAATGTAATGGGTACTTTTAATAAAAATCAATGCAAACTTTTTTTTAAATAAAAGTTTTATTTTCCTGTTGATAACAAATTTCTCTCACATACCAAATAATCATCTTTCCTGAGAGGCTAAGATAATGGGCATAAACAATTTTAAATACTAGAACAGCTCAGAATCTATTAAAACAAGCCAATTTCCTTGTCAAATCCCTCTGACATCTGATCTTCAGCACAGCTGCACTCAAAATCTCATAGGGTCTTGGACACAGTACCTCATTCAGGAAGGTCGTAGTTGACTTTTTTTCCCCCAGACAAGTTTTATATTCTTCTTCAAGACAACATATTTTTCTCACACAGAAAGTACTCATCTTTTCTGTGAGGCTCAGATAATGGCCATAAAAGTATGTAATACAAGAATAGCTAAGAATCTATTTTTAAAATACAGGCCCTCGACCCCAATTTCCTTCCCAAATCCCTCTCGAACGTGCTGGGCCATTTTATGGGGAAACAGTGGGACTTCCAGGGTGAAAGAGGTTAAATAAAATCACGCTTTTCTTTACAGGTGAAGTGGACACTCGTTTCTCATTTTGTGCTGTGGCCTGCCTGTCTTTGCTGGTGAGTAAGCTCCAGGGCCCGTATTCACAATGGCGATTTATCTTTTTAACACTCGATTTATCCCCTAGCCCCGCATTATCTTGATCGGTTAGATAAGGTACGCTCGTCAGAGGATCCTAGGTTGCGCTTTGCTATATATACTGGTTTTCAGCCAAGGGAGAGCGGAACAGGAAGTTGGAATCGTCTGAGTTTAGAGATAAATCGGAGTTAAAATAAATCGCCGATAAATCGCCGTTGTGAATACGGGCCCAGGTTATCTACTGTGTCTCTTGTCCGTCAATAAAATGCTCCCAGATGTCTCCTTTTTCCTGTATCTTTGTCATGTCTGCCTGCATTCACCCACCAACCCTCTCTTTCTTCTTGCCTCTCTGCATAATATCTGTTCATATTATTTCTGAGTCAGTTAATGGTGTAGAAATAACGGGTGTAACCTCTTCGGTGCCCCATGATGGATAAGTTTGCCAATGCAGATCTGTCCAAGAGTCGGGTATATGTGCAGTTCTTTTAAACTTCTTCTGTGGGTTTAAAAAAAGTAATTCTCTCTCTCTCTCTCTCTCTCTCTCTCTCTCTCTCTCTCTCTCTCTCTCTCTCTCTCTCTGCCTCTCTCTCCCTCAGAAAATATAGGTGATAAATGGTTTTTCTTGAATATTTCACATGCCAGAATTTTTTCCTTTCGTTACCCTTCAGTAATCCAAAAATCTCATAACAAAAAGTTGTCACTCAGTGTTGAAAAGCCTTTGTAGTGAACATGTTAAAAGTTATAATGTTGTCTGGTGTACTTAATTAGTGAATGTCTCATAGTGACTTGTCCTGTGTCCTTTTTCTCCTTGTCTATATTTATGTGTAAAGGAAAAAAGGGTTTTCGACAAAGGACTGAAGTTTCCCCAACTAGTACTATCGTGTTGTTGTTGTCTTCTTCTTCTTCTTCTTCTTCTTCTTCTTCTTCTTCTTCTTCTTCTTCTTCTTCTTCTTCTTCTTCTTCTTCTTCTTCTTCTTTGTCTGTGTCCTTCTTGTTCCTCCTCTATCTTTCCTTCCTCCTTCCTCTGTCTTTCCTTCCTCCTTCATCTATCTTTCCTCCCTCCTTCCTCTATCTTTCCTTCCTCCTTCCTCTATCTTTCCTCCCTCCTTCCTCTATCTTTCCTTCCTCCTTCCTCTATCTTTCCTCCCTCCTTCCTCTATCTTTCCTCCCTCCTTCCTCTATCTTTCCTTCCTCCTTCCTCTATCTTTCCTTCCTCCTTCCTCTATCTTTCCTCCCTCCTTCCTCTATCTTTCCTTCCTCCTTCCTCTATCTTTCCTTCCTCCTTCCTCTATCTTTCCTTCCTCCTTCCTCTATCTTTCCTTCCTCCTTCCTCTATCTTTCCTTCCTCCTTCCTCTATCTTTCCTCCCTCCTTCCTCTATCTTTCCTCCCTCCTTCCTCTATCTTTCCTTCCTCCTTCCTCTATCTTTCCTCCCTCCTTCCTCTATCTTTCCTCCCTCCTTCCTCTATCTTTCCTCCCTCCTTCCTCTATCTTTCCTTCCTCCTTCCTCTTTCTTTCCTCCCTCCTTCCTCTATCTTTCCTCCCTCCTTCCTCTATCTTTCCTCCCTCCTTCCTCTATCTTTCCTCCCTCCTTCCTCTATCTTTCCTCCCTCCTTCCTCTATCTTTCCTCCCTCCTTCCTCTATCTTTCCTTCCTCCTTCCTCTTTCTTTCCTCCCTCCTTCCTCTATCTTTCCTCCCTCCTTCCTCTATCTTTCCTCCCTCCTTCCTCTATCTTTCCTCCCTCCTTCCTCTATCTTTCCTCCTTCCTTCCTCTATCTTTCCTCCGCTCCTTCCTCTTTCTTTCCTCCCTCCTTCCTCTTCTTTCCTCCCTCCTTCCTCTATCTTTCCTCCTTCCTTCTTCTATCTTTCCTCCCTCCTTCCTCTATCTTTCCTCCCTCCTTCCTCTTTCTTTCCTCCCTCCTTCCTCTATCTTTCCTCCCTCCTTCCTATATCTTTCCTCCCTCCTTCCTCTATCTTTCCTTCCTCCTTCCTCTTTCTTTTCTCCCTCCTTCCTCTATCTTTCCTCCCTCCTTCCTCTATCTTTCCTCCCTCCTTCCTCTTTCTTTCCTTCCTCCTCCTCCCCCTCCTGCTCCTCTTCTGCTCCTCCTCCTCCTGCTCCTCCTCCTCTTGCTCCTCCTCCTCCTCCTCCTCCTCCTGCTCCTCTTCCTGCTCCTCCTCCTCTTGCTCCTCCTCCTCCTCCTCCTCCTCCTCCTCCTCCTCCTCCTCCTCCTCCTCCTCCTCCTCCTCCTCCTCCTCCTCCTCCTCCTCCTCCTCTCCTCCCCCCCCCCCCCTTCCCCCTCTCCTCTCCTCCCCCCATTCCTCCTCTCCTCTCCTCCCCCCATTCCCCCTCTCCTCTCCTCCCCCCATTCCTCCTCTCCTCTCCTCCCCCCATTCCTCCTCTCCTCCCCCCCCTTCCCCCTCTCCTCTCCTCCCCCCATTCCTCCTCTCCTCTCCTCCCCCCATTCCTCCTTCTCCCCTCTCCCATTTTCCTCTTCCTAGAACAATGAGAGGAGGGGGAAATTTGGGAAAAAGCAGCTAGGGCTTATCTGACAGCTGGGGCTTAACTGACAGCTGGGGCTTAACTGACAGCTAGGGCTTAACTGACAGCTAGGGCTTAACTGACAGCTGGGGCTTAACTGACAGCTAGGGCTTAACTGACAGCTAGGGCTTAACTGACAGCTGGGGCTTAACTGACAGCTGGGGCTTAACTGACAGCTGGGGCTTAACTGACAGCTAGGGCTTAACTGACAGCTGGGGCTTAACTGACAGCTAGGGCTTAACTGACAGCTGGGGCTTAACTGACAGCTGGGGCTTAACTGACAGCTGGGGATTAACTGACAGCTAGGGCTTAACTGACAGCTGGGTCATTATAGGAATGGCAGCAAGGGGCAGAGATGGGTGGTATGGGACATTATGCATTAAGTGTACTGTCATCATTCCAGGGGAGACTGGATGCCATCAATGTGGAGAAGGCTGTGGAGTTTGTGCTGTCCTGTATGAACTTTGATGGAGGCTTCGGCTGCCGTCCCGGCAGTGAATCTCACTCCGGACAGGTAAGTACAGTGCAGATACAACGCTCACCACCAGCACTCAACGAAGGAGTGGACAGAAAGGGAACCAGCAGAAGCTACACTCTGTGCAAGTGGGCCACTGACCAGGGGGTAAAGTGTACAGTGGTTGGGGACAAGATATGGGTGATGAGTCACTGTGTGGAATCAGTATTTTTGCATTTACCTACTGCACTGCTGTTTAACAATGGCAACTTGGTAGTCGAAGGACACAACACATACAACTCCCGGCATTAACACCTTCATTCCACTTGTGGGCATTGGCAGCAAGTTCTTCACATGTTAATTTTTCCTGTTTGAATGGTAGATGTGTATAGAGCGCAGAGATGTTTCTTGTGAGTGGGATTTGGGATTTTTGGATCAGCTTTGTGATATGCATGGGTTGCACTTAATCTTCCTGCATGGATTGAACGCAGTCAGGTCCGAATGATCTGACCCAGTTCTGAAGCTCTCCTGGTAGCCTCTGTAGCTGCTTGGGGCTGCCCCTGGCTGAGCTACTGGAGCAGGCCCCTGGCTGAGCTACTGGAGCAGGCCCCTGGCTGAGCTACTGGAGCAGGTCCCTAGCTGAGCTACTGGAGCAGGTCCCTAGCTGAGCTACTGGAGCAGGCCCCTGGCTGAGCTACTGGAGCAGGCCCCTAGCCGAGCTACTGGAGCAGGCCCCTGGCTGAGCTACTGGAGCAGGCCCCTGGCTGAGCTACTGGAGCAGGCCCCTGGCTGAGCTACTGGAGCAGGCCCCTGGCTGAGCTAATGGAGCAGGCCCCTGGCTGAGCTACTGGAGCAGGCCCCTGGCTGAGCTACTGGAGCAGGCCCCTGGCTGAGCTACTGGAGCAGGCCCCTGGCTGAGCTACTGGAGCAGGCCCCTGGCTGAGCTACTGGAGCAGGCCCCTGGCTGAGCTACTGGAGCAGGCCCCTGACTAAATCCCGTGTAAAGCTGAGCGCTGATTGGTTGTCTGATTTAGCTGTGTCGATATGATAGCAGACGTCTTTGATGACACTATCATGTAGCTCAGTTGTGCACACTTTTTCTTTTCCTGTGTTGTTTTGCTGATTGACCGTTGAGAAATTAATTGCCATGGAAATTTTTAGACGCAACAGTTCTTCACACTCACAATTTGCGAGAGAATCAGTACTTTTGAAGAACATATCTCAATCTGATATAGAAATACATCAATATCTAAATGCAATGTGCAAGGATACAGGGGCTCCTATTTATAGTTAACCAATCAACAGAAAACTGCAGGAAACGAGTAAAGTCTCGCAACCAATCAGCACCAGGCCTCACATGGGAAATAGACACGGGTCAGGAGCAGGCCCCCATAGCCCAGCAGCCAGGGGGTCCAGCTGATGGGGGGGGGCATCGAGCAGCTCAAGTTGTTTGTTGCACTCAACACATCTTCATTGCCCTCAAGATGCAAAGGTGGGAGGAAAATGCAGAATGATGGGCGTTGTTGCTCCACAGATCTACTGCTGTGTTGGATTCCTGGCCATCACAGGACAGTTGCATCATGTCAACGCTGACTTACTGGGATGGTGGCTTGCAGAGAGACAACTCCCTTCTGGTGGTCTGAATGGTAGGTATTCCCCTCCCCCCACCCCCCCCCCCTTCCCTCCTTCCCAACTCCTCACTTCTACCCCCACCCACCCACCCACACTCACCCACCCACACACTCTGACACACAATTACACACACCTCACACCAGTTTATAAACACGCACACACACACACACACACACACACACACACACACACACACACACACACACACACACACACACACACACGCACACACACACACTGTAATTGCTCTCACTTTGTTACCACGCCAGGAAGTAGTGCTACTGATGATAATAACATCTTTATCATCTTAAAATATTTACCCAAGGTTTCCTCCCCACCACCCACCCACCCCTTTTTCTTCCCATCCCAACCAATTAATACAAGTAGGCAGTGATTCCTTATGGAGTGACCTTGACTTTACCTTGACCTTGTGATTCCAAGGTCGTCCTGAGAAGTTGCCCGACGTCTGCTACTCTTGGTGGGTTCTGGCCTCACTGCGGATCATCGGCAGACTTCACTGGATTGACAAGGTAGGTGTCTGCAGTTTCATGACTCTCTGGTCCAGCGCTAAAGGCATCGGCAGACTTCACTGGATTGACAAGGTAGGTGTCTGCAGTTTCATGACTCTCTGGTCCAGCGCTAAAGGCATCTGCCCCCAGTCACTTCAAAGCTGATGCAGTGTTCAAAGCTGGCTGATGCAGTGTTCAAAGCTGGCTGGTGCAGTGTTCAAAGCTGATGCAGTGTTCAAAGCTGATGCAGTGTTCAAAGCTGATGCAGTGTTCAAAGCTGATGCAGTGTTCAAAGCTGATGCAGTGTTCAAAGCTGATGCAGTGTTCAAAGCTGGCTGATGCAGTGTTCAAAGCTGGCTGATGCAGTGTTCAAAGCTGGCTGGTGCCGTGTTCAAAGCTGATGCAGTGTTTAAAGCTGGCTGATGCAGTGTTCAAAGCTGGCTGATGCAGTGTTCAAAGCTGATGCAGTGTTCAAAGCTGATGCAGTGTTCAAAGCTGGCTGGTGCAGTGTTCAAAGCTGATGCAGTGTTCAAAGCTGGCTGATGCAGTGTTCAAAGCTGGCTGATGCAGTGTTCAAAGCTGGCTGATGCAGTGTTCAAAGCTGGCTGATGCAGTGTTCAAAGCTGATGCAGTGTTCAAAGCTGGCTGGTGCAGTGTTCAAAGCTGGCTGATGCAGTGTTCAAAGCTGATGCAGTGTTCAAAGCTGATGCAGTGTTCAAAGCTGGCTGATGCAGTGTTCAAAGCTGGCTGATGCAGTGTTCAAAG
The DNA here is from genome assembly GCA_034096865.1 of Theodoxus fluviatilis. Taxonomy (NCBI): domain Eukaryota; kingdom Metazoa; phylum Mollusca; class Gastropoda; order Cycloneritida; family Neritidae; genus Theodoxus; species Theodoxus fluviatilis. The sequence continues at coordinate 245,086 of JAWQFJ010000579.1, forward strand.
CTGATGCAGTGTTCAAAGCTGATGCAGTGTTCAAAGCTGGCTGATGCAGTGTTCAAAGCTGGCTGGTGCAGTGTTCAAAGCTGATGCAGTGTTCAATGCTGGCTGATGCAGTGTTCAAAGCTGGCTGATGCAGTGTTCAAAGCTGATGTAGTGTTCAATGCTGATGCAGTGTTCAAAGCTGGCTGGTGCAGTGTTCAAAGCTGGCTGGTGCAGTGTTCAAAGCTGATGCAGTGTTCAATGGTGGCTGGTGCAGTGTTCAAAGCTGGCTGATGCAGTGTTCAAAGCTGATGCAGCGTTCAAAGCTGGCTGATGCCGTGTTCAAAGCTGGCTGATGCCGTGTTCAAAGCTGGCTGATGCAGTGTTCAAAGCTGCCTGATGCAGCGTTCAAAGCTGGCTGATGCAGTGTTCAAAGCTGATGCACCGTTCAAAGCTGGCTGGTGCAGTGTTCAAAGCTGCACAGGTCATTGAGTAGCATTGTTGGGCAAGATGCTTCATAGAATTGCCTCTCATACTAAAGAGCAGTGGCCAGGGATAAGTGTTGTTGTTATGTTCAATAGTTTGCTCTAACTTGCTTGGTGGGTAGACAGACAGACATATTAACTTTTCCATCCAGTCTTGTAATTTGATTTTAAAAAAGAAGAAAAGCTTGCACTTTCCTAAAAGACATACACCAAGAATGAGCAAGGGGGCAATTTTCCTTTTGATGTGGAAATTACTGGTCAGTGCTTCAATGCTAAATTTGCAGCTACAGACCACCATGGTCAAATGTAATGTATTTATTGTCTGACCCATACATCCCCTCCCTCCCCCTCCCCACCCCTACTCCCCCACCCATCCCCACCCTTTTTTCTGTCTGTTTACCTACCTGCCCACCCACCCGTCCATCTGTCAGGCTGTCTGTCTGTCTGTCTGCCAGTTTGTCTGTCTGTCTGTCTGTCTGTCTGTCTGTCTGTCTGTCTGTCTGTCTGTCTGTCTGTCTGTCTGTCTGTCTCTCTCTCTCTCTCTCTCTCTCTCTCTCTCTCTCTCTCTCTCTCTCTCTCTCTCTCTCTCTCTCTCTCACACACACCCTCCCAATGACTGCAACACAGAAGGGTGAAATTCGCCCCATGCCTTTCTCTCACAGAAGAAGCTGGTCAAGTTCATACTGGCCACACAAGATGAGGAGACAGGGGGCTTTGCCGACAGACCAGGTGACATGGTCAGTGTTGACTAAACTTCTCTGCACTGTCTCTATGTTCTGCAATCACACGAATGGGTCATCAGTTGCTAGTGGCACCAACAAGTTTGGTCCTGATGTTCTCCTGGTAATCTTTGACTGCTTGCAGCAGCCCCTGATGATGGTGGTGGTGGTGGTGGTGGTGGTGGTGGTGGTGGTGGTGGTGGTGGTGGTGGTGGTGGTGGTGGTGGTGAAGATGACGGTGGTGATGGAGGTGGTGGTGGTAATGGTGATGGTAATGGTGGTGGTAATGGTGGTGGTGGTGGTAATGGTGGTGGTAATGGTGGTGGTGGTGGTGGTGGTGATGAAGATGATGATGATGATGATGATGATGATGATGATGATAATGGTGATGATAATGATGGTGGTGGTGGTGAAGATGGTGGTGGTGGTGATGGTGGTAGTGAAGATGGTGGTAGTGGTGGTGGTGGTGGTGATGATGACAGTGATGATGATGATGATGGTGGTGGTGGGTGGTTGTGGTGGTGAAGAAAATGGTGGTGATGATGATAATGGTAGAAGTGATGATGATGATGATGACAGTGATGATGATGATGACAATGGTGATGATGGTGATGCCCATGATGATGATAATGGTAATAGTGGTATTGATGCTGATGATGGTGTTTTACCATCATCATACCAGCATTGTTGTAGAACTTTCTACTTCTGCTACTACTGCTGCTGTTTTATTCATTCTTCTTTCATTCCTCATCATGATAAATCATAAATGATAACTGTGTCTGTGTCGCAGGTGGATCCCTTTCACACACTCTTTGGACTGGCAGGACTGTCGCTGATGGGCGAGAAGGGTGTCAAGGCTGTTAACCCCGTATTCTGCATGCCGGAGGAAACCATCCAACGAATCGGAATTCAGCTGGACTACTTGTCATGATAGCAGCGCCCTGAGGGTCATTTTGTGTTGTCCAAGTCATCCACATAGCTGTGTTCATCTTCATGGTCATGTCTTGAAGTCTGTGTGATGTCACTGTTTCACAGTATTGAGAGAGAGGGGTCAAAAGGTTTCTTTGTTTGTTAATGTTTTTTGGGTTTCTCCATTTTATGAAATGGAGACTGCTTTTTTCTCTCTCCCTTTTTGGGGGTGTCTTTTTCTTTTGCCTTCCTTACTTTTGTCTCTCCTATCTTCCTACTATCCCACCTTCCTTCCTACTATCCCACCTTCCTTCCTACTATTCCTCCTTCCTTTCATTCCTCCTCCTTCCTTCCTTTCTTCCTTTCTTTTTCCTTCTTTTCTCCCTTCCTTCATTTTTCATGCCTTCTTTTCTCCACTTTCCTTCTTTCTTGCCTTCCTTCCTTTGTCCTTCCCTTTCCCTCCTTCCTTCCTTCCTTTTCCCTTCCCTTTCCCTCCTTCCTTCCTTCATTCCTTCTTCCCTCCACTTTCCTTTCTTCCTCCCTTCTTTTCCATCTTTCCTTCCTTTGTTTCTTTCTTTTCTACTTCCTTTTTTTTCTTCCTTCTCATTTCTCTGCTTTGTTCTTTTTGAAGTAGCATTTTAAAGGTTTTCTTTGCCAACATTTTAATGTTGATGGTTGCATTGTTTTGTCCATACCAACTTCACTACTTTATATTTGCAGAAATGCTGTCTAGAGATTAAATGCTATGTAAGCATTTTGCTTTTTGACTCACATGCGAAGCAAAAGTGAGTCTATGTACTGAGCCGTTTCGTCCGTCCGTCCGTCCGGGCGTCCGGGCGTCCGGGCGTCCGGGCGTCCGGGCGTAAAAAACTTAAACGTTGGATTTTTCTCGGAGACTATTAAGTCTATCAACACCAAATGTGGCATGATGGTGTATGATAACAAGGCCTCAAAAAACATACATAGTGACTTGACCTTGCTTCAAGGTCAAGGTCACAGGAGCCATAAATGTGGTCTCAAAAACAGTCATGTTTCACATTTTCCCAATTTTCTCCCACGTTATTGAGAATGGCGACCTTAGCTACAAGTGGTATATAGGTCAAAGCAAGCCCTATCTTTTGATACCAGTTTGGTTGACCTTGCTTCAAGGTCAAGGTCACAGGAGCTCTTCAAAGTTGGATTGTATACATATTTTGAAGTGACCTTGACCCTGAACTATGGAAGATAACTGTTTCAAACTTAATAATTATGTGGGGCACATGTTATACTTTCATCATGAGACACATTTGTTCACATATCATCAAGGTCAAGGTCACTTTGACCCTTATGAAATGTGACCAAAATGGGGTAGTGAACCACTAAAAGTGACTATATCTCATGGTAGAAAGTGCCAATAAGCACCATTGTGCTTCCTATGTCTTGAATTAACAGCTTTGTGTTGCATGACCTTGGATGACCTTGACCTTGGGTCAAGGTCACATGTATTTTGGTAGGAAAAATGTGTAAAGCATTTCTTAGTGTATAATGTCATTGGTAGGTTTAGTTGTTTGACCTTGACCTTGAAGGTCACCTGAAGGTCAAGGTCATATAAAGGTCAAGGTCAAGCATGTGAGTCGTATGGGCTTTGCCCTTCTTGTTTATTTTTAATTTTACTATTTCTCCATATTCACTGCTTTATCAGCATGAAAATCATAGAAGAATTTCAGCTGTGCAGTTTGCATGGTAAATCAAGTGAGTGGACCACAAATGTCAATTTTTTGTTCTTTGAATCTTGTGGAGCTTTGAGTATTTGATACTTGTATGAACTGCCCTTGTCAGTGTCATGTCGTCTTGACAAAGAGGTGGGAGGCAGGTGTCTATGACAACAAGAGAAGGATGACCAATCAAGTCTGGCGCTTTTGAGGTTGCAGGGGCAAGCTTTCGGAGAATTAACTCCTTCAGGCCTAGTCATCCTTCCATCCATCCTTCCATCCATCCTTCCATCCATCCTTCCATCCAACCTTCCATCCAACCTTCCATCCAAAGAGGTGAGGGGCAGGTGTCTATGACAACAAGAGAAGGATGACCAATCAAGTCTGGTGATGTGAAGTTGCAGGGACAAGCTTTCGGAGAATTAACTCCTTCAGGCCTAGTCATCCTTCCATCCATCCTTCCATACATCCTTCCATCCATCCTTCCATTCATCCTTCCATTCGTCCTTCCATACATCCTTCCATCCATCCTTTCATCCATCCTTCCACCCAAAGAGGTGAGGGGCAGGTGTCTATGACAACAAGAGAAGGATGACCAATCAAGTCTGGCGATGCAAAGTTGCAGAGGCAAGCTTTCGAAGAATTAACTCCTTCTTCAGGCCTAGTCATCTTTCCATCCATCCTTCCATCCATCCTTCCATCCATGCATCCTTCCATCCATCCTTCCATCCATCCTTCCATCCAAAGAGGTGAGGGGCCAGTGTCTATGACAACAAGAGAAGGATGACCAATCAAGTATTGCGATGCGAAGCTGCAGGGACAAGCTTTCGGAGAATTAACTCCTTCAGGCCTAGTCATCCTTCCATCCATCCTTCCATCCATCCTTCCATCCATCCAACCTTCCATCCAACCTTCCATCCATCCTTCCATCTATCCTTCCATCCAAAGAAGTGAGGGGCCAGTGTCTATGACAACAAGAGAAGGATGACCAATCAAGTCTGGTGATGCAACGTTGCAGAGGCAAGCTTTCGGAGAATGAACTCCTTCAGGCCTACTGTCTTGACAAAGTGAAGATTGTTTGCATCATTTCTGCATTTGTGTACTCTCAGTGAGATGAACAAAATTGATCCTAGATGAAGTACATAACTTGAGTTTTCTCATGAGAGAAAAACATCCATATGTACATGTGTGTATATATCAACAGATATTTATAATCATTATTTCTATTACTGGCACTTCTGCATTGAAATTGGGAACAGTCCAGATAAACTAGTTGCCTCATTAGGGTATTACAAAAATAAAATGTTGATAAAATTGCATATCATGTTTGTTAATACTTGAGAGTGGCCAGACCATGCCACATATGTGACATGAAGAGTCCAGTTATGGAGTAGAGACTGTTAGGAGCTGTGTTTGTGATATATAAAAGTGAAGGTAGTGGCTCATATACTTGGGTTTCAAACCGCTGCACACTTTACCCCTTAACCCATTAAGACCAAATGTGCATAATGAAAAAGATTCCCATAAACCTTAACTTTTATACATAGAGAACACAAGGTTGACCTTGTTCTTTAGAAAAATTCACTTCTTCACATCTATACATATACATCCTGTTAACAAGACATAAACTAAGAAAGCTAAATGAAAAGACTATACCCCTACATCATCATGGTTGCACCTAGTTTGTGTCCTTTTTCTCTAAGAACTGCTGAATTGTGACAACATGGGGGGGAAAAGTACATAAAAATATCATTTTCAGCCCCTATTGGCCATCAACTCAAGTCATTCTCAATGAGAACGTGAAAAATTTACTAGATGCGACGTCGGCATCACATCCAACCAGAAAGGGAGATGTAAAGTTCACGTTGCACCTGGCTATGATGGGTTAATCACTGGGCCATTTGACCAATCCCATACTGACTCCAACCACATGCTGACTCACAGCCAGCATTCAAGGGTTAATCACGCAACAGCGTGCCTCCACTGCACTCACAGGTACCCGGTTTTACTCCTGGGTAGGGAGAGGCAATGCAGAGATAAGCAGCTTGCCTGAGAATGCAACTCAAGGATCTGAGCAGCTTCAAACATGGCTACTGCAGGCAAGGGGGTCAGATCAGCAGACCACAGTCCAGCTGCTGGTTTCCTAGAACTTGGAAATGCTAGGAAAACAATTCAAAAGATGTTTATGGTCTTTTTTCAGTGACCGCTGTAACCATATGCAATGTCCAGTCAATCAGTTTTTGTAATAAAACTTTCCAATACCAGACACTACCTGTTTGTTGTCCCAAATTAAATGCTAACTCCTGTATGATTGCAGCGATAACAAATACAAAACAAACCAGAAGTGCAGTTTGGATTGCTTTCCTGGCGTATCATAGTCCTAGGAAACCCACCTAGGAAACCCCCCTAGGAAAACCCCCTAGGAAATAATAATAATAAATAATAATAATTTATTATACTTATAAAGCGCCTTTCCCGAGGTTCTAAGCGCGTAACATATATACATACATATACAAAATAAACATACAACACACAGTCTATACATTTAGTCATCCAGTCATAGTCAAACACAAGCATTCAGATGTACACAGTCAGACTGACAATATACTATACAAATATTTACACAGATGTCAAGATGTACGTGGGGGTAGAGGAGGGGGGGGGGGGGGGGGTTGCGGCAGGATTCTAACGAATTCACAAGTAATATTGCTGAAAAAGGTAGGTTTTGAGGTTGGATTTGAAGGAAGAGATGGAGGTAGAGTGTCGGATATTGTGAGGGAGAGAATTCCACAGTTGAGGGCCATAGTATGAGAAAGAGCGAAAGCCATGAGTTCTGCGCTTGAAGCGACCTTGGCGGAGGAGTCGAGTGTCAGCAGAAGAGCGGAGTGAGCGAGAAGGGGTGTACAGAGAGACCAGATCAGAGAGATAGGCAGGTGCAGATTCAGAGATGATGTTGTAGCAGAGACATGCAGTCTTATACTTGATACGTTCAGAAACAGGCAGCCAGTGGAGATCTTTCATGAGAGGAGTGCAGGGTTGTCGGTGACGCGCTCTAAAAATGAGGCGGGCGGCACAGTGTTGGACTTTCTGCAGAGGTTGGAGAGTAGAGTCAGGGCAGCCTATCAAAAGAGAGTTGCAATAATCTAATCTGGACAGAATGCAGGAAGTGACCAGAGTTTTAGTAGCATCTACTGTGAGAAATTTTCTGATAGAACTAATTCTTCTGATCTGGAAGTAGCAGGTCTGACATACTGCAGCTATGTGTTGTTTCATTGACATGCTAGAGTCCATGATGAAACCGAGGTTTCTGGCACTGGCAGAAAAAGAGATGTCACTAGAACCTATTGTGATAGTGGAAGGAGGAGTTGGGGTTACAGCAGTTGATCCAGAGAAGAGAAGGGCTTCAGTTTTTTCAGCGTTCAACTTTAATTTGTTTGTAGACATCCAGGACTTGATGTCAGAAGAACAGTTTTCAAAGGTATGTACCAATGCTAGGATTTCTGAAGACTTGCATGATTGTTGGAGTTGTGTGTCATCTGCAAATAGGTGGTGATTGACTGCGTGTTGTTGTATGACAGTTGATAGAGGAGTAGTGTACAGTACAAAGAGAACTGGCCCGAGCACCGAACCCTGAGGGACGCCAAAAAGCAGAGGAAACCAACCTAGGAAACACACCTAGGAAACCCACCTAGGAAACACACCTAGGAAACACACCTAGGAAACACACCTAGGAAACTCACCTAGGAAACCCACCTAGGAAACCCACCTAGGAAACCCACCTAGGAAACCCACCTAGGAAACTCACCTAGGAAACCCACCTAGGAAACCCACCTAGGAAACCCACCTAGGAAACCCACCTAGGAAACCCACCTAGGAAACCCACCTAGGAAACCCACCTAGGAAACCCACCTAGGAAACCCACCTAGGAAACCCACCTAGGAAACTCACCTAGGAAACTCACCTAGGAAACCCACCTAGGAAACTCACCTAGGAAATTCACCTAGGAAATTCACCTAGGAAACCCACCTAGGAAACTCACCTAGGAAACTCACCTAGGAAACTCACCTAGGAAACTCACCTAGGAAACCCACCTAGGAAACCCACCTTTCCCTTGGGAAAGCAACCTAGCCTGGGCTCATGAGTGGAAAATGGCAAGATACTCTGAGCTGGAAGACCACTGTCAGCAAAGAGGGTGGGGTTGGCGGTCGAGGTGGGATGCAGAGGCATTGGAGCAGGGTCCATCATCGTTTTTCTTCGAGGGCGGGGTGCCAGGTCTCAGGTCAGTAGAGTAGTGAGGGAGCTACAAAAGGTGGCAGAATCCGCGTCCCTGTGGAACTGGTGGACAAGAATCTGATTGACCAACCATCCAACGCCCCCCGATGGCCGATATGGCTGCTTGGGGCCGCCCCTGGCTGAGCTCCTGGAGCAGGCCCCTGGCCAAGCTACTGGAGCGGGCCCCTGGCTGAGCTACTGGAGCGGGCCCCTGGCTGAGCTACTGGAGCAGGCCCCTGGCTGAGCTACTGGAGCAGGCCCCTGGCTGAGCTACTGGAGCAGGCCCCTGGCTGAGCTACTGGAGCAGGCCCCTGGCTGAGCTGCTGGACCAGGCCCCTGGCTGAGCTGCTGGAGCAGGCCCCTGGCCGAGCTACTGGAGCAGGCCCCTGGCTGAGCTACTGGAGCAGGCCCCTGGCCAGCTACTGGAGCAGGCCCCTGGACCAGCTACTGGAGCAGGCCCCGAAAGCTCCACAGCCAGGGGTTCCAGCTGATGAGGGGGGCGTCGAGCGGCTCCAGCCATATGTAGTTCTCTTCAATCATAGTCCTAGGAAAACCCACCTATGATGATACAGGAATGGATCCCATGAGCAGAAGGCTGTAGACTGGAGTTTGATGTGGATGTGTTGAAGGGAACTGTGTGAATGTCACATCAGAGATGCATTCCATGAGGTGATTGATCACGAGCAAAACTAGTCGAGGCAATTAAAGTGAATTGTCCCGTTTCTTAGGGAGCCATCACTGTAATCATGCACAATGTCCAGTCTGTCAGTTTTTGCATTGAGATTGACCGGCTCCAAATCCTGATGATATTTTCATCTTGTCACTCTTGATACCAACTCCTGTTTCTTCTATCCTCTGGCAAGGTAATTCTGCCTGCTAGTGAGAAGATTACATCTGATTGCTTCTAGAAAATGCCTCAAGTCTCTGATATTAGCAAACATTCAGGCTTGGAGCAAATCTGATGTTGATTGCTTTGCTGTATCTGTCAAAATGAATCTTTAGAAGAAAAACAATCATTTATAGAGAACCACTGTATTCTATGTAGCAAATGCTTGGGCACAGAAATAAAGTCTGCAGTTGTGAAATAATTCTCAAAGGAAAAACTCGACTCCGATATATCTGGCATGGTATGCCAAATATTGTGTCCAACTTTTATTTATAAGCGCAAGTCATATATAGTCATTAGATAAGAAAGTAACTTAACAAAATAAATAAATTAATAAAACCCCACCAAAAGCAGAAATCTGTTTCATCAAAACAATTTTTTTTTAGATGACTGAGTTTCAATACTGTTTTTCTCCTCTTCTGAGTGTGGGGTATAGGATGCACAGGAGAGAAGTCTTTGTCAGTCCTCTGGCTCCAAATTGCAATGTCCATGTGTGATCAGCCAGCACAACATCAGCCATGACTCATGCACTGCATGCAGAAATACATGACGGGTGACAATCTGGATCTGCTACATGTTTTTGCAGAAATGCATGCCAAGGAAATCAAATGTGGATGTCTGAATATTTTGCCAGAGAAATACTTTGAAATGTGTGAAAGTAAACCTGTATTTGCCTTGCACCTGCTGGCATGAACTCATCGTCATAACTTCTACAGTTTTGATCCAACAGTCTTCATAATTATGTCAAATTAATCAGAAAATACCACAGATTTTAAAACTACTTGTGATTCCGAACATGGAAGAATGGAGTTAGAAATAGTTTTGTGGTGGCTAGTCATACCATTTTTTGTTACTTTCTTTTATTCTGTCTCTCAAACTTTGTCATATCTCAGTCTCTGTCTCCTTCTCTGTCTCTCTCTCTCTCTCTCTCTCTCTCTCTCTCTCTGTCTCTCTCTCTGTCTCTCTCTCTGTCTCTCTCTCTCTCTCTCTCTCTCTCTCTCTCTGTCTCTCTCTCTCTCTCTCTCTCTCTCTCTCTCTCTCTCTTGCACTCTCCCTCAAACACACACACAGCTACTATGGAAAGAGTGAATTGTTCAACACTTACATTTTGGGATCACCTTTATTACCGTGTAGGACTATGTACAGCATGTGAGAGAAAGCAACATGAGATGCAGCACATTGTTCAGTGGGGGTGAAACATCCTTTCCGGGTGTCCAACGTACTCATCCCAGCCTTTTCTGCAGTTGTTCACAATCCAGTCATGCTCATCGTCATCTGAAAGGTAATCGGAGACATAGACAGTGTCAGTTTGTTCTCGCTGCACTGAGGCCAAAGAAAATGATAGTTGTGGTTATGGTAACCTGACCAACCCTATTTTTTCTGCCGACCTTGAACTTTTTTTGGGGGGGAGCAAAAATATATTTATGTTGGCCGCCCTAATTTGATATCAAGGGGCATGCAGAGAAGAAACCACAATGAAAACGGGTCTGCGTTTGCGAATGGCCACAGCCGAGCCTCAGTTCTGGTAACTGAAAACTGCAGCTGTGACTCCTTTTAATATGGCAAGGAGGGAAGCGAGCGAGTTCCGCTCCATTTGGGCGATACAAAATGTCAAGGAAGAAATTTATGGTAGTAAAAAAAGTATGTGCTGTCCCATCTCCCCTGCCTTATAAGCACTCGGGGAATCCACTATTTAAGGATTTTAAAAAATCAGTCTTAGTTTTAGTGAAAGAGAAATTGTACATTACATTCAATCTGGCCTCATCTATTAAAAAAAATAATTAAAAAATTTCAGGCCAACCTACCAACCATTTTTTGTCTGGTCCTGTTACCATAGCAACAACTTTTTTTTCTAATGGCCTGAGTGTAAGCTGGGTCAGTCTTCCGGTATAGTTGAACACAGTCGAATCTTATTCATGATGATGATGATGATGATGTCTACTTGTATAGCGCACGTATCCATGCTGGCAGCATGCTCAAGGCGCTTGAGCCGATGTTGAGGCTGTCTCTCAGTGTGTAGTGTCTCAAGTCAATGAGACCAGTCTCCTGCTGCCAAGGGCGCTGGCACACTGTTTTCCACAAAGGAGAAATTGTGCGTGCTGGGTGTTTTTACTTAGTTTTAAGATAAAAAATAATTTGTTACGCCCTGGTTTATAATGGGGTGATACAAATACAAGCTCGCACATGGGATGAAACGGGAAAGTCATTTGCATGTACCTAGGTTTGAAACACACACATACACGCATACACAAATACACAAACACACATGCACACATGCACACAGACACAAACACACACACACATACAGACACACACATATACACACACATACACACACACATACATACATACACACACATACACTCACAAACACACACAAACATGCACACACACATACACACACTGACAAACACACACACACACACACACACACACACACACACACACAAAGGCACACACACCTCAACAGAGCAACAGCTAAATGGTGTGTTGTGTCAGTTACTTTTAGATTCTTAAAACAAGCAGCAGTTTGCTGCAGATAAAAAAAATTAATGTCAATTTGAAATTTCACAGCAAGACAAACTACACAAAGCAGACCCAATGGGTCTAGTGTATTCATTTGGCATTCCTCCCCTGCCCCCCTGTGGGGGTGGGGGTGGGGGGTGAGACCATCGTGTCTCCCTGCATGATTGAAAAGAGCTGAATAACTAGCTAGGGAGAGCAAGAGTGGGCTTGCTCTTACTCTAACCAGCTCTGGTGATTTGCAAGATCAACGGCTTTACATAGCCTACAAAAGCTGAGAGGCTGTCAAACTCCATTCGTCGTCATCATCATCATCATCATCATCATCATCATCATCATCATCATCATCATCATCATCATCATCATCACCACCACATGGTCCATTCCGTAACGTGGTGTGGTGGTTTGTGTGTCTCTATGACCCTAAGAGCTATGCCAGCGGGAGTGTAAACTTCTGGCAGGGCTTCCCAAGCTGGACAGGTCGAAGGGTAGAGGCCAGACTAATATGGACCATCCCCTCCCCCTCCCCATTCCCCCCCCTCTCCCGCCCCCGCCCCCCCCCCACCCCCCCCCCCCCACCCCCCGCCTGTGCTCACAGGACAGGTCTTTGGGCAATGAGCTAAGGGTGAGGTAACCCCGAAAGATTAAACCTCGAGTGCTAAAGTCGGATGTCTTGGGCCGCACGGCACGCTCTAATAAACAACAACACTAGGCATCAACTGCCATTATGCCATTATGACACACACACATCATCATCATACTTCCTCCTCCTCCATTCTCCTCCTCCTCCTCCTCCTCCTCTCTTCCTCCTCTTCCTCCTCCTCCTCCTACACCATCATCATTATCATCATCGTCATCATCCTACATCCTCCTCCTCGTACATCATCATCATCATCATCATCATCATCATCATCATCATCATCATCATCACCTTTTCTTCATAGATTCCCCCTTACCAGCATTCCGCAGGAATTTAAAGTTGTAGTCAATGACCACGCGGGTCTTGGGGTTGTAGAAACCATCTCCACAGTCGTAGCAACCCTTGGGAATATCTCGAGGTGGAATGCGGTTGGTCAGCTGTGAACGGCCTGGAAAAGTTTGAACGTTCACAAATGTGTCCAGTGATATTAAAAACAGTCCTAACTCAATTTTTTGGTGTTCAGAGATGCAAGTATTTTCTAACTAGGCAGACTTTTCAAATTAATTTGATTATATACAAACACTGCAGAATCAAGATTGTAGAAGTTATGCCCATGGGTGTCATGGCAAAGGTAATTTTGAGAAAATATCCCCTGAAGTTTTCTTACACAGGTATTTCGTATTGGAAGGAAGGCAAAAAAAAAGTTATTTTCATGCATCTAAAGGTATTTTTCAGGAAAATTATTCAAGGAAATGAAACTGGTGTTCCTGTAGTGTATATCTGCAAAAACATGGAACTGGTCCATACTGATCACAGCGTT
>JAWQFJ010000579.1:265506-268399 GCA_034096865.1 Theodoxus fluviatilis
GGGGGGGGGGGGGGGGGGGGGGGGGGGACTTGACGTAGGTAACCAACCAGAATCATTAAATGCATACGATACAAGCAAGCAGAAATAAAAATGGACAAACAACTCCCATTTTATGGGAATATCTGCTGATTGTTTTATGATACTACTCACTAGGACTTCAATAAAGCAAAAAGGTAAAAATGATATGACTGCAAGCCAACAATGAAATTATGAGTGGAATAACTTAATTAAACAACGTCTGTTTTGCATGTGCAAATTATCGTGATTCTCATTTGATGCATTACTTTTTATTTTCAATATCTGTAAAAGATTTATTAAAACACAAGCGAACTTAACAGAACAAAATCTTCAGAGAGGAATGTGAACAACTTTACATCAAATCATCCGATAAATACATAAATATTTTCAGAAAACAAACAGCACGGGAATATCGATAATCTTGGGACGTTTTTCCCGTTACAAAGCAGCATGTAAACATCGTGCACGCACTTCAGACGTTGCACTGCTCAGTATGGGTGATCGACACATGAACTTGATGTCTTGTGAGTTCCAGCAATGAACTATGGAAATTACACTTGCCGTTTTCAGTACGCCACAGCGTTTAGCTCACTCTGTCTTCCAAATGCACCAATTAGAAGTATCTAAGATACACGTGCTACTTCCTCAGTCGGTGACTGCCCAGGAAAATACCCATCCCTTCAATTTATCAGAGGATGAAGAGTCATCACTTATTCAATTTCTTGTGAGGGAAGGAGGTAGGAACACACACACACACGCATACGCGCGCGCGCACGCACGCATACGCGCGCGCATGTACACAGGCACGCGCACTCATTGGAATGCGCGCGCGCGCATACACACACACACAGAGGGGGAGAGAGAGAGAGAGAGAGAGAGAGAGAGAGAGAGAGAGAGTGAGTGAGAGAGAGAGAAGGGGGGGGGGAAGGGAGAGAGAGAGAGAGAGAGGGAGGGAGAGGAGAGAGAGAGAGATGGAGAAGAGAGAGAGACGAGAGAGAGAGGAGAGAGCAGAGGAGAGAGAGAGAGAGAGAGAGAGACGAGAGGAGAGAGAGAGAGAGAGAGAGAGAGAGAGAGACGGAGAGGAAGAGAGAGAGAGATTGGGGGGGGGGGAGGGGGGGCCACAAAGAGAGAGGGGGGGGGGGGGCACAGAGAGAGACGGAGAGGAAGAGAGAGAGAGGGGGGGGGGGGAGAAAGAGGGGGACGCACAGAAAGAGAGGGGGGAGAGAGAGAGGGGGGGGGGCACAGAGAGGGGGGGGAGTGGGGGGGGGCCACAGCGAGGGGTAGAGGAAGAGATAGAGAGGGGGGGGGGGGAGAGACAGGGGGGGAAGAGGTGGGGGGGCACAAAGAGAGACAGAGAGGAAGAGAGAGAGGTGGGGGAGAGAGAGGGGGGGGGGGGGCACAGAGAGACGGAGAGGAAGAGAGAGAGGGGGGGGGGGGAGGAGAGAGAAGGGGAGGCACAGAGAGAGAGAGTGGGGGAGGGGGAGGAGAGAGAAGGGGGGGCACAGAGAGAGAGAGTGGGGGGGGGGGGGGGAGGAGAGAGAAGGGGGGGCACAGAGGGAGAGATGTTGGCACTGGAACATTGCCGACATTCCTCAAGAATTACGCAAAAATCGTAAAACTCGACAAGTATGCTGACAATTCACCACGCCAGTACTCCAAGAAAGAGAGCAGTGTTGTATCATAGTCAGTGGGTATTACAGAAGACGGCAGAAACCTCTAAGGCCATGAAGGAACAGAAGATCTCTCCAGCAGATAACTATATCTTGTAAGATGTGGTCTACGTTCGTTTGTACGCACAGTCCAGTCTATATGATCTGACCCTGTCCTGCTGTCCCCAAGCAGCCTCTTTGGCTTCTTGGGGCCGCCCCTGGCTGAGCTACTGGAGCAGGCCCCTGGCTGAGCTACTGGAGCAGGCCCCTGGCTGAGCTACTGGAGCAGGCCCCTGGCTGAGCTACTGGAGCAGGCCCCTGGCTGAGCTACTGGAGCAGGCCCCTGGCTGAGCTACTGGAGCAGGCCCCTGGCTGAGCTACTGGAGCAGGCCCCTGGCTGAGCTACTGGAGCAGCCCCTGGCTGAGCTACTGGAGCATACCCCGAAAGCCCTGTGGCCAGGGCTTCCTGTTGATGTGGGGGGCATTTAGTGGATCCTCCCTTATGCTAAACTCACATTATTTCTTCTGTGATATTGGCATGCACGGCTACACTCCATACAGGTACAGGGCAACTAAGGGTCGGTCTGCGAGAGAGAGAGAGAGAGAGAGAGAGAGAGAGAGAGAGAGAGAGAGAGAGAGAGAGAGAGAGACCCAGATAGCATTTAAATCGGGCCCCATACTGGCCCAATGTCGGCCAGACGTGCGGGCCCAGCACTGGCATCTGGCGCTGGCCCGGTGCTGGGAATGAGAATTTGACCCGTACTGGCCCGGTGCTGGCTACGTGTGGGCTGCATGTGGGCCAGCCGAGCCAAGCCACTACACTACCTGAACTGGCCCGGTGCTGGCCACGTTTGGGCCCAAACGTGGCCAGCACCGGGCCAGTTCAGGTAGTGTAGTGGCTTGGCTTGGCTGGCCCACACGCAGCCACTACACCTAAATTGGCCCAATGCTGGCCAGGTTTGGGCCAGCCAGTGTGAGGCTACTGTATATACTACACCCAATGGACCCTATGCTGCTTGTGTACAGGCCAGAAGGGGGCCTGCCATCCCCAATGCCATTCCTCCCTCCCACCATTCATGCCATTTCAGAGACCTGTATGAATATGCTGATCATACTACATGCACATCAGGTTTGAAGGAATCACACGGGACAAGATGTTTCTTTTCCATGGATTTTATTCATTCCAGTACTGAAACTGGAAAACAACAGAAAAATCATTGTGTACA
>JAWQFJ010000580.1:0-7500 GCA_034096865.1 Theodoxus fluviatilis
CTTAATGCGTGAGATGGCCTCATATTTATGTACCTTACTGAACACCCTAAACTTTTCAGCAGAAGGAAAATTTTAATTGGTAAAACACAGAAGACTATAACAATAAGCATGCATGCTGTTCTCCACAATCTTCCCTGTTTCAGCCAATGACCTACGTACTGACGTATTAATTTTTAATTGTTGCATGTATACTTAACCACAGCGTGCAAAAGGACAACCCGAAAAAGATTTGGAAATATTGTAAAAAAAAAAAAAGAAAATTGCGTAAGACCTTTCGGTATGCTGCCTGTGTTTTGTCTTGCTGTAGTTGTTTTAGAAAGTCGACTGGTTGCTCGCACCTGCTTTTACCTTGGGTGTATGTCGTGCAATGGAGCTGCATTTTTTCTGGCTGTGGTGTGGTGTGGTTGTGTGGTGCTATCTGCTTGGTGTCAGGAAGGATTTCATCACGTGCAGAGTGCCTTCGCTTGTTGGTGCCGTCATCCAGTGTTAGTGATGTTGTTATTGTAGTGAATGTGTGTGTGGGTTTTTTGTTCACTATTCGAAAAGTTGTATGGTGGGGTGTGTAAAGCTGCAAATTACTGTAGGTGATCTGGTTGTGTTTAGGAGAATAATTGGTAAGTGGACCCCCTTACAAACCACCAATAAAAGGCTAGTAAAACAAATAAAAAGCAATATCAAAAACAAATTACAAGAACTGGAAACATCAACTTGAATCAAGGATGTAAACTGGTGAGTTTTCTTGTGGTGATGTGTCCTTTTGCTTGGGTGGGGGGTACTTTGTCCACGGATGTCATAGTGAAGTGATCTTTGTCTTTTTCTGCCACGGAAAGAAAAAGAAGTTTTGGGAAATATCCTAGTAGATACTCGCTATTGAAGAAGGGCTTAAAGCTTTTAGAATGAGTAAGACCATGCAAGCCTGCCCTCTGGTCATGGTTTTATTATAAATGCGCGTGTTTTTGTGTGAAGGTGTATGTGTATGTGTGTGCGTGTTTGTGTTATGTTGGAGTGGTGACCAAGCCTGTTTGCGTAGTGTTGCGTTGGGAACTAGTGGTTTGCTTTCTTGC
The DNA here is from genome assembly GCA_034096865.1 of Theodoxus fluviatilis. Lineage (NCBI taxonomy): Eukaryota > Metazoa > Mollusca > Gastropoda > Cycloneritida > Neritidae > Theodoxus > Theodoxus fluviatilis. The sequence continues at coordinate 1,065 of JAWQFJ010000580.1, forward strand.
AAGTTGTGAGTGTGTGTAGTATTGGTCATGCTCATACAAAACAGATAGCACGTACATTTACAGAAGTACTTTGAATATAGACTAATTAACTAAAATGCATTAAAACGACCTTATTTTTTCTTAGTTCCAACAACCTTGCTCGCGCAACCTGTCTTGTTGGCAAGCTGGTGGAGGGGGCGGGGGGGGGGAGGGCTGTGAGGACGATCCTCATCGTGGCTTTTTATATTATTCAAACTAACCCAATGCTCTGCCATGATTGTGCTATTCCAAACAAAATAATAGTGCTTGAATTTCTGTTTTTTCCTCAGCATTAATTACTCTATGTACTACATATATCAATGGAAAAAACCCCTTTCCCAGAAACACAACAATTTAACCATTCACGGCTTTGTGTCAGAAAATCCAAAAAGTCTGGAATGGCAAGCAAAAAAAAGTTTTTACTTTATTTATATCTTGAACAGAAAGCCTGATGTCATAAGGTAAAAGATAAAAAAAAATATGTAAAACCAAGGTTCTTAGTTCATTTTCTTAAATTTACAAAAGCGGGACAAAATGAGAAGGTCTAGGGAAAAGGAAAGGAGGGGGGAGAAGGGGGAAAAGGAAAAGAGGGGGAAGAAGAGAGGGGGAAGGGAAGGGGGGGGAAAGAGGGGGGATAAAAAAGATGAAAAAAAAAGGAAAAGGAAGTAGAGGAATAAAGGGAGGAAAGGGAAAAAAAAAGAAAAAGATAAAAGCTGAGGGGTGAGGAGGGTAGTATATAGAGAGAAGGGGTGGGAGAGAAAGAAGCGGGGGGGAGGGGGGGGGAAAAAAAAAAAAAAACAAGAGGGAGAAAAAATGAAAAGGGGTAGGGGAAGAAAAAGATAGTGCGGGAAAATAGGGCGAAGCGAAGAAGAAAAAGTGCGGGGAGGTGTCCCGGGGAGATATAGGGGATAAAAAAGGATAATAAGGGGCAAAGGGGCAGAGAAAAAAGGGGAAAGGGGGGAGAAGAAAAGGTAGGAGGGAGCGAGGAAGAGGAAGAGAGAGGGAGGAGAGGGGAGGAGAGGAAGGAGGGAAGGGAGGAGGGAAGAGAGTAAGAGGAGAGAAGGAGAGGAGGAGAAGGAGGGGAGGGAGCAGAGAAGGAAGGGAGAGGAGAGGAGGGAGGAGAAGGGAGGGAGGGGAAGGGAGAGGAGAGAGGGAAGAGGAAAGGAGGAGGGAAGGGAGGAGAGGGAGAGAGGTAGAGGGGAGGAGAGAAGGGGAGGGCGAACGAGGGAGGAGGAGGGTAGACAGAGAGGGAGGCGGGGAAGGAGGGAGGAGGAAGAGGAGGGGAGGGAAGGAGGGGAGAGAAGGAGAGGGAGAGAAGAGAGGGAGGAGGAAGGGAAGGGAGGGAGAAGGGAGAAGGGGGAAGGAAGGAGGAGAGAGCGAGGGAGAGGGAGAGGGGAGGAGAGAAGCGAGGAGAGAAGGAAGGGGAGGAGAAGGAGGGGAGGCGAAGGGGGAGGGGGGGAGAGGAAGGGAGGGGGAAGGGGAAGAGGAGAAGAGGGACGAGGGGGGGAAGGAGGGAGGGAAAGGGCGAAGGTAGGGAAGGGGAGAAGAGAAAAGGGGGAGGATGAGCGGGAAGGGAGGGGGAGGGGAAGAAAGGAGGGGAAGGAGGCAGAGAGGGGGGAGCGGAAAGGAGGAGGACGGGGAAGAAAGGGGATGGAGGGAGGAAAGGAGGTGGCAGAGAGGGAGGAGAGGAAGGGAGGGGAGGAGGAAGAGAGGAGGGGCGGAGGGGGAGGGGGAGGGAGGGGAAGAGAGGAAGGATGAATAGAGGAAAGGAGAGGAGGGAGAAAGGGAGGAGGAGGAAAGCAGAGAGAGGAGAAGGGAGAGAGTAGAAGGGGATGGAGAAGGAGGAGGAGAGAGGGAGGGGAAAGAGAGGAAGGAGGAGAAGAAAAGGAGGAAGTACAGACGGGAAGGAGGAGGGAGGGACAGAGGAGGGGAGGAAAAGAGGAGGGGGGGAGGGAGAGAGGAGAGGGGAGAGGGGAGAAGAGAGAGAGAATAGAAGGGAGAGGGGAGGAGGGAGAGGGAAGGAGAGGAGGGAGGGGAGGGAAGAGGAAAGAGAAAGGAGGAGGGAAGGAGAGGAGAGAGAGGAGGAAAGAGGAGGGGCAGGAGGGGAGGAAGGGGGGAGAGGGGGAAAGGGGAAAAAGGAGGAAGGGAGGTGGGGAGGGGGGGAGGGTAAACAAGTGAGGTGGCAGGCAGAGGGGCGGAGCGAAGGAGGAGGAAGGGGGGGGGGAGAGGAAGGGGAAGGGAGGGGGAAGAAGCATGGAGGAACGAAGGAGGGGAGGGAGCGGGAAGAGAAGGGAGAGAGGAGGAGGAGTCTAGGAGGCTTAGGGAGGAGGAGGATGAGGAGTAGGGAGGAGGGGCGCGAGAGGGAGGGAGGAGTAGGGACAGGGGAAGGAGGGGAAGGAGGAGAGGGGGGAGGGAGGGAGGAGAGGATGGAGGGAGGGAAGAGAGGAGGGAGTAGGGGAGCGGAGAGGAGAGGAGGAGGGGAAGGAGGGGAGAGGGGAGAAGGAGGAGGATGAGGAGGAGGAGGAGCGAATAGGGGGGAGGAGAGGAGGAGGAGGAGGAGGAGGGGGAGGGCGGAAGGGAGGAGGAGTGGAGAACAGTATGGACGACTGTGGAGCGCTGGAGGAGGGAGGGAAGAGGAGGAGGTAGGGAGGAGAGGCGGGATGGAGGGAAGGGGAGAGGAGAATGGCGAGAGGAACAATAAAGGAGGAAAAGAACCTGCTTTACGAGGAGAAGGAGGAAAGAGAGAAGAAAGGGGGTGAGGCGTATAACTGGCGAAAATACTGTTTTGTGGTGAAGAGAAAGGGGGGAAGAGGAGGTGGGGAGAAGAGGAGGGGGAAGGGAATAGAATTTTGGTGTGTGGGGCGGAAAAATTCGACATATTTATACAAAAGCGAGGGAGGCCAAGTAGAAGAATAATAATAGGAAGGGGGGAGACAGGAAGGGAGAATAAGGAGGGGGGAAGACAGAGGAGGAAGGGGAGGGAGAACGGAAGACAGGAGGGGAAGGGGGAATGGCGGGGAAAGAGGGAGGGGGAAGGGGGGGGGACGGGAGGAAGGGGAAAGGTCGGGGAAAAGTGAAAGGGAGGGGGGGGAGGAACGAAAACAGACGAGAGACAGGAGGGGGGGACTGGAAAAAAAGGAGGAAGAAAATGGGACGGGCAGGACATAGGGGGGGGACGGGGAAAATAACGGATGTATAATGATTTGAAAAGAGAAAGAAGTTGATGAGTGTAAATAAATTGAGGAATAGGACAGAGAAGGAGAAAGTAAGGATAAAAGGGGAGCGGCCCACTATGGAACAGGAAGGAAAAAGCAAGGAAAGACAAAGGCAGGAAAGGGAGAGGGAGAAAAAGAAGAGTAGGGAGAAAAAAAAGAGGAAAAAAAAAAGAAGAAGGGAAGAGAAGGGAACAGGGGGTCAAGTGAGAGGGGAGTGAAAGAGGGGAGTCAATAATAGGGAGAAGGGGAGGAAGGTAGAGAAACGGGGGGGGTAAGGGAGAAAAGAAATGGGGGGAGTGGGGGAGAAACAGAAATGGGGGGGGGCGAAAACGAGGGAAAAGAGATGCAGAGGGAGAAGGAAGAGGGGGGGATGGGGGGGGAGGGAAAAAGAGGGGTGGAGGAGTGATTTGTCAATGGTGGAAGGAGGGGAAGGAGAAAAGAAAAAGAGGGAGGGGAGGGGGAGAGAAAAGGAGGAAAGAAGGAAAAGGACGGGTTAACAAAATAGAGAAGTAGGAGGAGGGTAGGAGGGAGAAGGGAAGAAGGATGGAGAAGGAAAAAAGGGGGGGAGTAGGCAAAAGAGAGTAGGGGAAACGTAATGAATAAGGGAGGAAGGAAAGGTGGACAGAGGGGGAAAAATGTAAGAAAGGAAGAGAAGGAAGAGGAAAGAAGGGAGAAAGGGAAAGGAGGAAAAGAGGAGAGGAAAGAGAGAGGGGAAAAAGAAAGGCGAACAAGAAAAAGGGGAAGGGAGTAGGAAAGAGGGAGGGAAGTCAAAGGGGAAGAAGAAAGAGGAAGAAGAGGAAAAAAAGGGGGGGGGGGGGGAGGGGAGGACACGGCGTTGGAAGGGCAGGTGGAAGAAAATGGAAAGGAGGGAAGGGGAAGTGAGGGGGGGGTATGTATGAGTATCATATACTGTGAAGGAAAGGGGAATGGGCCGGGAAGTACCTAACAGGGGGGAATCACATCCAGTGAAAGATCATGTAATGTCATAAACAAGGGAAAGCGGAAAGTTAAAAGAGAGATGTGAGTAGGGATGACAGACAGGTTTTTTGAATATTACAGAGACGGCATCGCGTGTATGTCATCCATAAAGTTTTCTCTGCTCTTGCTTGGTCATCGTTCCTAGGTGACACTTGATAAGACAAGCTGAATAAGCGAACAACGAAAGCCGCCAAGTTCAAATGTATAGGACAACTTGGCTTGAAGCAGAGGAGATAGCACTTTGTTTTGGTGTAAGAGGTACATAGAGCTAAGGCATAACGGAAGCGACTAAGCTACAGAGAAAGGTGGGGGGCTTGTGCAAAAAAGACGTCCTTGGAAGTTGGCTGGTGTGTAATTTAGATAGCTGCTGGAGCAAGGTGCAGTATCATATCCAAAATATTTTGGGAAAAAATTTTTTTGGGGTATCCCCCCCATGGAACAGTGTGAGGGGGACACGAACGGGAAAGGGGGCTGGAGACAGAAGAGAAAAGGTGGAGAGCCATATTGAGCTCACATTGTTACTCTGATTCTGCTCACAGAGGGAGGCCATTCTGAAAAAAGCGAGACAAAAAAAAAGAAGATCTGGAAGCAAGGGGGTGAAGACAGACCCAACCCGAGTCCTCGCAGTCTAGGAGAGAAGAGAGAGATCCAGAGCAAAGATCTGGTTCACCTCAGTAACAGTGTTCCCCATCGTGAGAGAACTGATGCAACATGGCTAAACATAGAGCAGTTATCGAGCCCCGAACGTAGTAGGATACAAACAAGATACGCGTCCAACAATAAGGCAGTTACCGAGACGAGTGGGAATTTCAAGTTTCTTGACGTTGAGAGAATGAGATGTTGGAATGGTATGGAGGTCTATATGTGGCCCATCAAACACTGTTGTTGGCTTTGTAAAGCCATTGGGTACAAAATCATTACAGATGGTAAGTAGACAGAAAAATAAGTACGGTCTCGAAAGACTAGGTAGACAAAAATAAACAGAGTAAAGAAGCAAAAGGAAAAACATAGCGAAAGAATATAGAGGTAAAAGGAAGTAAAGTCCAAATGAGCAAAGACCAGAAGGGGCGAAGTGAGCAAATGGATAATTATTCAAAACGTAAAACCCTCTGATTTTCCTAAATATACCAATCTGTTGTGTATCAATTGTCCAAAAAATATGGAACAGCGAGAGGACACAACTGGATCCTAAAACACTTATTAGTGAAAGGATATTTTTCTAAGACAACGGAATTAATGAATGGACAAGTATAACCTGTAGAGGGTCAGAATAAAGACTTTACAAAAACATTTTTAATTTAGCGAAGATATATCAAAACACCCCCAACAAAATTTTAGCCCCAACCCTAGGGGTTGCAGTGTTGAGAAAGAGCACACATGAAGTGGGGTTGCAGTGTTGAGAAAGAGCGCACATGAAGTGGGGATGCTGTGTTGGGAAAGAGTGCACATGAAGTGGAGATGCTGTGTTGGGAAAGAGTGCACATGAAGTGGGGATGCTGTGTTGGGAAAGAGTGCACATAAAATGGGGATGCTGTGTTGGGAAAGAGTGCACATGGAGATGCTGTGTTGGGAAAGAGTGCACATGAAGTGGGGATGCTGTGTTGGGAAAGAGTGCACATGAAGTGAGGATGCTGTGTTGGGAAAGAGTGCACATGAAGGGGATGCTGTGTTGGGAAAGAGTGCACATGAAGTGGGGATGCTGTGTTGGGAAAGAGTGCACATGGTGTTGCAGTGTTGGGAAAGAGTGCACATGAAGTGGGGATGCTGTGTTGGGAAAGAGTGCACATGGAGATGCTGTGTTGGGAAAGAGTGCACATGAAGTGGGGATGCTGTGTTGGGAAAGAGTGCACATGAAGTGGGGATGCTGTGTTGGGAAAGAGTGCACATGAAGTCGGGATGCTGTGTTGGGAAAGAGTGCACATGAAGTGGGGATGCTGTGTTGGGAAAGAGTGCACATGAAGTGGGGATGCTGTGTTGGGAAAGAGTGCACATGGAGATGCTGTGTTGGGAAAGAGTGCACATGAAGTGGGGATGCTGTGTTGGGAAAGAGTGCACATGAAGTGGGAATGCTGTGTTGGGAAAGAGTGCACATGAAGTGGGGATGCTGTGTTGGGAAAGAGTGCACATGAAGTGGGGATGCTGTGTTGGGAAAGAGTGTACATGAAGTGGGGATGCTGTGTTGGGAAAGAGTGCACATGAAGTGGGGATGCTGTGTTGGGAAAGAG